>JBCAUA010498889.1:0-32475 GCA_038406235.1 Peronia verruculata | reverse complement strand
AGGCTGATAGGTTAGGCTACTGCACACTTCCCTCTGTAATAGAGATACAGTTCCTTTGTAAAAAGGACACTCCCAAAACACACACGTACACGACAACGCAGGCTGCTAAGAGTAACCCCTCGCAGTCCACCCTGGGATTAGAATCAGAGCAGATTCATACACAGTGAATGATTAACATATAACAATAACAGTCTTTAGTGTAGTATCTGATACTGACATGAATTATGGAAAGACTAAATATCTTTAACTCAGTCAAATCATTTTTTTCAACATGGATTAGAACAATTATGATAAAATATGAACAGCAATAAGATACCAGCAGTCGATCGCCTTCCCTTACGCACATACATGGTTTGTGTGACATTACATTAAAATTATATTATTACATACTATGTCATACAAGGTGCACAACAGTTTGAGCGAAAAATTGATGTGAACTAATTCTGCAGTTACACAGTTAGGGCCCGATAACAACAGTATCGATCCATGTGTCCAGAAATAATAAGCCAAACACTCTCCCTAACTGACCGACTCTCCCAACAGATCTAGCCTAGATCTCTTTATTGCTTTCAAATTTAGTTCAGGCTTAGTGAATATATTTGGTGGATTACTCATTTCAGATCCACTGGGAAATAGAGTGGTTTGAGTCATATGTTTTTGTTTCATATTAGACTATAATTAGACCATGATTTTTTACATTCCTCCCATTCTGTGGTCCGGGCCATATCTCTACAACAGAAGTTGCAACTCGGAAGTAGAAATGACACATACATGTATATCAATTATTATTTTCCAGTTATAAAGAGGTGTGATTATTATTGTCAATTTAAGTTTATTTGCCTAATTTGCACTGGCAAAATCCACTACACTAATTTGCTACCCTAATTACTGTCAGAATATATGTAGTGTTGTTTCATTGTAGGGTACATTCTAAATCTATAGACCTAAAAGTAGCAAACATAATCATGCCCCTTTATAACTGGAAGACAGTAATCGATATATTATTATGTTGCCATTTTCCAGTTTTTGGTTGCAACTTCCTCTGCAGAGATAATCTCGGATCATGAAAGGAGAGGAGTGCCAAATTTGAAAAGGGGAACCCTCATATGTATTTTGAGTTAATTTATTGCCTTAGGAATGAAAAGAACATAGAGTGTGATTTTAATTTTTGCTTCAGTAGCAGAATATTATAGCTGCAGTAAATTGTGTATTTGGACATATGGTTGCATTAAAAAATGAGAGTTTAAAAGAGGTCACATTTCTTTATAATTGACAATATTTAGTGATTTCTAGAGTTTCTAAATTCTGAAATATGATGCGGTAAAAATTGCTCTTGTTTTTTTATTATCATCTGTGTGAATCATTCATTTACAGGTTGAATTTTCATATCCACCACTTATTGAAGGAAATTCTGTGGAAAGCCATGAAATTCCTGAAGAGTGGAAGCACATACCATCTCTTGCCTTGCCAGATGGTGCCCATAATTATCTGAAAGGTTTGATTTGTTTTGGAAATGCAGTCTTCAATCTTTGATTTTTTAATTTTTTTATTTTTTTTTTTGTATATTTTGCCAAACAGTAGATTTGCTGGAAAATTCACTTAATTCCTTTTATAGACAGAAAAAAAAAAAAATGTTCTGAAAATATGAAACCTAGGGTCAAAAATTAAATTTGCTGGTCACCAGAATTGGTTAGTTTTGAGCCAAAATTATTGTAATTTCAGAAACTAAAAATCTTTAGCTTATGATTTATGGTTTAAAATGTACACCACAATGTCTTCGACTACCATTCAAGTGGAAAATTAGTTTTTTGCACACTTACAATTGTATCTTTTTCACTTAATCTTTTAACCATGAAATATTCATGCAATGCCACTGAAAAACTGAACAGAGATAGCTACAGGTCTGAGGGATCAATGAATATCAATGCATCAGTCAATGTAGATCTGTTGCAGGCTGTGTTGTACATTTCATGGACCTTTGTTTCACAAAATTGACATGTAGTGTCCGCTACATTTTTTGCTTTAAGTTAAGTTACCTTGAAAAGTTATAAGGATAGTGCTGGTAACTTATCTTTTCATTTTCTTTGCATACTCAGTAGTGTGATATATTTAGGAAAGAATTGACTCACTGAAGTAGTTGACCATAGATTTCTAGTGTAATGGACATCACATGTGCGATATTTGCATCTCCACAATCAGTCTTTGCTTTTTCGTTTGGTTTTGACAATTACTGATGTAAAAATTTTTTTTTTTTTTTTTTTTTTTCATATTTTCACTAAGTAACTCATGGATAATAAGAGTGAGTTTCATTTGTTTTGGAGCACATGTTAATTTTTTGGGCAGCTATATTACAGTTCCCAGTGAAGTCTGACATAGACATTGCACTGTCATGTAAGTAGTAAACAAAAATTCATGTTGATGTATTGTTAGCTGATAAAAAGAAGTAGGTGAAGGAGTACAACAAAACTCGGACAAGATATTATTGAGATCATAGTTTCAAAAATGAATAAATGTCGATGAAGACGAATCAGAATGTTTCACATAATTCATTTCACAGTTTATATATTATACACAGTCAGAACCATTTATAACAGGACCGCTTATAACAGGAGCATCACCAATGCCCATGTCCACTCCTTCTTTGGCATTAGTAAAATATTATCTCATATAGCTCATACTATCCTAGAAATGTTCAGATAAGTTGTTGTGGGAACATCAGTTTCAGTGGAGAGTTGCTGTTCCTGGCATACAAATTTATTGTGCCTGAAATTTTATCTGTTTTAAGTGGCATATAGAATCACTGATTTTAATTCCTCAAGTCCCTCATAGGATCTTGTTAGGGTTGGCAACTGTTTTATTAAGGGGCGCGGGTCCTGAGGTGATTTTTTTGTATTATTGTAGGAAGATTATTTTAACCTTTTCCATCGAATTCAGCATGTGCAAAGTAGAGGAAAACTGTGAAAAAAAAAATCAACTTTTTCATGCGGTTGCTATAACAATGCTGCCATCTTGGACTTTGGCGTCCCTAAATTGACTGATATTAAAATCTACCTAGTCAGCCCAATTTCAACAAAATTTGATAGAACTTGGCGAATATATTGTTTGACATAATTTCTAAAAAGTTACATATTTTCAGTCCTCCCCATGCAATAGAAAATTTTCCATAAATTTTTGAAAATGCTATATAACGAAAATTCAAATTTCGCTATTTTCTCAAGCTAAAAACTGATTTTTCTCTAAAACTTACCAACCAAAGTAGCGGGCATACGTAAATTTTTGGGTTTTGATGTAAGTCAAATTTGGTTTGAATCGGTTTTAAAACAAAAAAAAAAAAGTAGCAAAAAACTGTCCAAAAAATAGGTTTTGAGAAAAACGCGTTTAAAGTCTTTCTTTTCATCAAAAAACTGACATGAAGAGTTTTGTGTTCAGCTTTCAGCCTCAGAACAGCTTTTTTTTTTTTTAAATACTAGCCCTGTCTCCATGACTTCTGTGTCTTTTGTTGCCATTTTTTGGGCTTTCTGGGTGTATCTTTCATCAAATTTTACTCCCTACCCCACATCATTATAAGAGCCACTTCCGGGTTCTTAAGGGCCTCTTTGTGTCCCCCATATCATTTTTGAGTGCAAATCAAGAGAGTTTTGACTTTTACTATGACATATATAGTTGATAACTGAGCTATTAGTAGCAGAAAGAAAGCAAAATTGTGCTATTTATAGGATGGGGAAAGACATTTTCGAATACTTACATTGATAATTTGTATGATCAGCAGTTTTTATTGCCTCATAGTGGTCATCCAGTGTCCATCCCTGGCACTGGAACTCGTGATGTTGCTAGAAGAGGTAATAATCAAGTGCTTTTTGCATCCTTTGCCTACATATAATCAAATCGCTATGATCTACAGCCTCATTTAGCAGCCAGGTAGGGCCAAATCCTGATTGACATATGCTAGGTCTACCGTTAAATGACCATTTTTACGATACCATTTTTACACACAGAAAAGGCAGTACTTGTGAGAGAAAACATAAGCGCAAAATCACATATTTTGTGGGAGAAATTCATATTTCAGGATGGCGCCGCCGCCCCGCCCCCCCACCAGTACCTCTCTTTTGATTGACAGAGTGTGTGTTTCTCCTGGCTACAGGTATTGCTGCCCACTGTTTTTTTTTTTTTTTCTCTCAGTTGTCCAAAAAGTTTGTGAATGTAATATACAGTATAGTTGCTCCCATCTGCCCCATAAAAGCTTCCTCTCACTTTTTTGCTTTTGTGCCATATTTTTCAGACACTGTATACTTTGTGCTTCCTGGCAAGAAGAACAACCTCCAAACAGTATATGGTGTGTCTTGTTATAGACAGATGGATGCCAAGGTAATGTAACAATTGACAGAATAGTAATAGTGTGAGATCTATTTAACTAGGACAAGTTTTTTGTTTGTTCTGCTTTTTGTTCATGTGCATGTCTACATATAGAAACTTTGCTCATGGGTGAAAGTGAAAATTTGAATTAAAGACCTGCATTTTATTTGCTGTTTGAATATAGAGGGTGTCTTTGAAAAATAAACATACAGTGGAACCCGCGAGAAGTGAACTTGCTTAAACTCATCTCTCAGTTCAAGTCAACCTGCTCCGGCGGTCCCGTTTTTTTCCCCCTATATTTCTCATTAGTCTTGTCTCTGATAATGTCAACACCTTCAGAGGTCGAACTCATTTAAAGTCAACTCAAAATGGCCCACGCTGGCCAACTACAGCCATAAAATGTGAAGACAAACAAAATGTCAGACAGAGAGACAGAGACGCCTGGTTATGACACACTATAGCCTGTGGGCTCGAGAAGATGCTTGGCTCGCTTCACCTGTCTCGCGTTGGTGGGGATTACACAATCATACCCATGTGCTGCAGTTTCACACTTGCGCTTCTCGCCCCTCTATGATGAGGGGCAGAGGGCAAGATGGGACACCACAGCTAATCAAAGATTCAGATTCAAAAGGGAACTCAACAAGCAATCGTGGGCCAAGCAATGATCAGATCATGTATGACAGGCGCACTTGACCACCACTTAGCATGAGGGCGGGACAGGTGGGATGAAACACACAACACTACATGTCTGGACTATGCTAATCATGCACTGTTGCCTATAGACACACTGTTGCCTATAGACACAAGCCTTTGCAATGGTGGCAGGCAGGACCAATGCCCATAACTACAAACGGAAAAACGCACACACGCGCACACACACACACACATACATATATATATACATACATATATATATATATATATATACTCTGTTTTCTTTTCTAATGCACATTTATTCCTACATTCTAGGCTCAGCATGACTAGTACAGTGGTCTCCGCCTAAGAACCCGGTCATCAGGAGACAAAAAAAGTGGCTCTTAGGTGGACGGGTTCTTAGGCGAATTGAAAGGTTACGCAACCTATCTGACCACAGATTGTCTTCATTACTATGATTAGTTGATCGTTACCGTTAGTTAAAGATTTATCTATGCAAATAAGTACAGCCTTCTTTTCTAGACGTGTATATTACAATTAGATGTAGCAATTCCTGATCTTTTTAGCGTATAGTTACATCAATTCTACCAAGGGCTTTAAACGCCGTGTGAGTTTTCACATAATGGTGTCCATGTTGCACGAGTGACTCAAGTACATGTATTGACAGACCGACTGAAGGAGCAAAACAGCTGACCAATCACGAGGCTAAACTTACACCTCCTTATCCACAAAGCCAATCGCAAGTGCTGTCCCATGTGTTGTAAAACAAAGAAATGATTACGGGTTAGTCAACAACGTGGCCTGATTATGCAGTCATACATCGACCATCACCTCCTCGCCTTTCTCTACCTGTTCCCTCCATCCCCGTCCCCATTTTACTGCACATCTAGTACTGTGCGTTTCTCTCAAGTGGACAGTTGACGTAGAATTAGACCATAAGTACTCGGGTATCTGGGTCTGACACCGGGCTCTTAGACGGATTTTTTTATTTGGGAGTGTCCAGAGCAGGTTCTTAGAGGGATATTATAGAGGAAAAATTCCGTTTTGCAGCAGTGGTGGGTTCTTAGGCGGACCGGGCTCATAGGCAGAGGGTTCTTATGCAGAGACCACTGTACAAAGCACTAGTCGAGCTTTTATCATTAAATGCATGATCAAAGTGCCTTTAAGGGGCATAACCCAGTAAACATGCAACACCTATTTTGACCCCCTGAGCTTACTAGAGATTGATAAGTGAAACTGTATAAAGTCAACCTCACTTAAAGTCAACACTTTTTCTCAGTCCCGAGGATTGACTTTAAGCAGATTCCACGGTATTTGTTTGTTGTTGTTTTTTTTTCTGTTTTTTGTTTATTTATCTTTTTTGTCTATTTTTACTCAGGATTTAATCAACCGCACAGCTGATGTAACAAGAAGTACTGTGCAGAAAAGTGTGTGTGTCTTAAGTAGATTGGTGAGTATGTGTTAATATGAGGAATTTTCATGCTGAGAAGTGAATATTTCATATGATTTCTGATTGAAAAAAGAAACTGAACATAGTTATGATTTTGTTGGTCAGTACAATTGGTAATTACTGTGAATCTCTGATTATAGGAAAACAAAACATGAGGAAAGGTGGGATACAATTATCTTCAACTGCACCAAATGTTGACATACCCACTGACAAACTTCAGAGAGAGTATCATATATAAGGGTGCCTGTGCCATTCGGCTTAGTTAGTGATACAGGGCAGAGGAGTCAAATAGACAGTTGAACACGTTCCTACCTCAGTATTATGATATAAACAGTGAATCAGCTACTTGTGAACCTGCTTTATGTAGAAAATATGTATGAATTTTTTGGTCACCCTCCTTCTCGAAATGTTACATTACTATTAAGATTTATTCACCATGTTGAGGTTAAATATGCTAATCACCATCTGTTTTGTAAGAAAATATGTTTCTTTTACAAGAAATTATGCGAAGAATGAATCTGAGAGATTGAGGGGAAAAGATAATTTAGTGGAAGGGATGCTTTATAACACCAACAATGTACGTTCATTTATGCAACATGCAATCCAGCATCTTTTGTAGAATATCAGTGAAATTTATTGGATTTTGAGTATGTCTTCTTCAACAGTATGAAAATGTCACGTGTGCTCTTTGTTTTTATGCCTTAAATTGCTTTAAAATAAAATGTATGTAATTGCCTTGAATCGTGCAACATTTCATCAAAATATCATATAAACAGGAGCAAAAGAGAAACTGATTCATAAGGAAATCATGTTGGAATTAAAAAAAAAGGCTTAATATTGAATACACAACCTCATTCAGTGAGTTAATTCTACAATTAAATCAGCACTGTGCTGTTCCATTTTCTTTGGGTCCAACAGTTTGTGGTATGCAGAGTTATGCTTAGTTGGTTTTAAATGAAGAATAATCAACTGTTTTGTTTTTATGTCGATTTTGTCATATTTTCTTTATATTTCAGCCTTTGTTTGGGCTAATCAAGGCAAAACTGGAGTTAATTACACATGCATACTTTGATGAAAGAGATTTCAGCCAGGTGGCTCTTTTGGAACAAACATTCAACAATCTGAACTCTTCTCTCACACAAAGCTTAATGGAAGGCTCACAATTGTTTTTAGGTATAAGGGTCATTAATTATATTATTCCTTATCGTAAGCATCAGGTATAATCATTGAAAAAGCAGTATTTAGCAATATTCCATTTTTGATATTTTGATCTATGCCAGGAAGAGAAACGCTATCCTACTTGTAAAAATAGACTTTCATCTATGATTTCTTTCCTTTTCAACAAAAAATGTTGAATCAATCCATACAGACAGAGAATTCTAGAATTACTTTCATGCATATTAAATTAGTAAAATTTGGTTTGAAATATCTCAGGTTCCTGATGCATGTTTTAGTTTGTATTGTATGATGTAAGTGCAAAGTCTCTTGTGTCCTTAAATGAACATAATGAACGAAGGTATAAGATTCTTTATAAGTCAGAGATTAACTATACCAAAGGTTTTGAAGGGGCATGGTTTTCATTTTTTTTTTTTTTTTTCTGAAATGGGTATGACATTATTGCTGGTAGATAGAAGAATAAGAATCCTGAAGATAATAATCCTTTTTTTTTTCAAAATAATTGTAATCTTTGATTTTCCTTACTTTTCCCTGCTTATTTTGTCATATACAGGTTTACCTGCTCGGGATCTGGTAACAATGTACAAGCACAAGATTATAATTCTTTTCAAACTGTTGATGCTGGAAAGACGGGTAAGGGTTTTGATTAATTTAGAATGTGTCTTGTAATGCTTTCAAAGAGCTACATTGCATCAATGAGACTTTCATTCATTGTTTAAATTTAGGGGGGTCTCTCTAGCACAAGGCAATTTTTTTTTTTTTTTTTTTAATCCAACAGTTATTCTTATAGTGTGACGTCTCTTTAAAAAATTATTTAGTTTGGTCTATCAAAATGGTATTGGCTTATCTTCGTAATGTTATAAGCATCTGTATGAGTTAGCTGAATTTTTCAACTTATTACACTGATCATAATATTCAGTCGCAGTCATTTATAACAGAGCCACTCATAGTATAAAGTCACTTATAATGAGAATATTGTTAACCACATATCCACTGCTACTTTGACATAATAATATTATTTTATTATAATAGTAATAATGTATAGCATTACCTCATATAGCGGTAGCCAGTGCTATAGCAGGATATCTGTTCTGCTAGGCACTTATAATACACCTATATGCCTAGCAGTATTGTGAAACTGCATGAGATGCATAGGTGGGTCTAATACACTACAACGATCATCAGAGGGGATTAAGTGGGTGTCGATCAATGAGATCAGCCGTGTAGCTGGAGGGAAGAGAGGGAGTGCCTCATTGATAATTCAGGCTGATAAATAAAATAGGCTCTCGCGGGCAAATATGGGGTAAAGAAAAGACTTGTATGTTTAGTTAGAATAAACATATAGCTTAGCGGTCACTGACAATTGGCCCAGTCGACCAGTGAACAGTGATGAATTATGATAAGTTTGGTTACATTTGTAGTTTCATAGAAATTTTGCAATATAGATACTGTGGGATCCGCTTGAAGTCAACCCCTCGGGACTGAGAAAAAGTGTTGACTTTAAGCGAGGTTGACTTTATCTGGTTTTCACATATCAATCCCTGGTAAGCACAGGAGGTCAAAATATGTGTTGCATATTTATTGAGTTATGCTGTTTAGAGACATTCTGATCACAGAGTTGACGATGAAAGCTTGACTAGCAATGGCGGGCATATGATGTGGGAATGAACGTGCATTGGAAAAGAAAAAAGTACAGGCAGATCTGTCTATCCCCCCGAGTTCTCCTGTTTGTTGCCATGGGCAGTGGTCTTGCCTGCTGCCATTGCCAAGGCCTGTGTCTGTAGGTCAACAGTACATGATGTAGCCTAGTCCAGACATGTAGTGTTATGTGTTACACCTAGCGTGTACCGCCCTCATGCTAAGTGGTCGTTCAAGTGCACCTGTAATCCGATCATCATTTGGCCCATGATCGCTTGTGGAGTTCCTTTTTGAACCTAAATCTTTGATTAGCCGTGGTGTCCCAAACCTCCCCTCATTTTATATTTTCACTTTCAGTCCGCTTGTTGCAGACTACAATGTAAATGATGTAGATTCATCCTGAGATCTTTCATTCAGAAGTCTGGTCTCTTTAGATGTGAGTGTCAACAATTAGGGTGAAAAGAGCTGAGTGGGCAAAGGTGTTGGTGTATCCTCGCTAACGCGGAGAGAGCCAATCACAGAATAGCATGTCTGTCAGTGGCTAGGCGGTCAATTGTACTGTTCAATCATGGGAGAAGGGCGAGAAGTGCAAGTGTGAAATGCCTGCGTGGGTGTATGTTTGTATAACCCCCACCAACGCGAGACAGGTGAAGAGAGCCAAACATCTTCTCAATACATCGACATGTCCATAGGCTGTTGTGTGTCGTAACAAGCCGTCTCTGTTTCTCTGTCTGATGCTTTTTCTCATTGTCTTTACAGTTTATGGTTGTCAGTCAGCCTGCGTGCGCCATTTGGAGTTGACTTTAAGCAAGTTTGACCTCTGTATGTGTTGACTTTATCAGAGACAAGACTAATGAGAATATAGAGGGGGGAAAACGGGGCCGCTGGAACAGGTTGACTTTAACTGAGAGTTTACTTTAAGCAAGTTGACTGTTCTCGGGTTTCATTGTATCACACGACCTCAAATGCTGTATGCCATGGTGCAAGCAAAATCTATTTACATAGGACCACTTCGATAACTTTGTAATTTCACCCACTGTGATATACTGTAAGCAAGAGATCGATCGCATAGTGTGACCAAGGAATTGGCTGGGGGTGAGACGAGTGGCAGTGGGGAAAAAGAGTCAGACATGAGGTATGGCAGCATTTTAGTTTGTTCAAGAGCAGCTAACATGTCCATAATTTAATAGTGGTTGAAAGTGTTGTTTATTAGATATCTATGTAGTTGGCTATGACTTTTTGGCATTAATATTAGTGCATATCTGTAAAATAGTATGTTATGTTGTCCTCATTACTATGGTCTTTGATGAAACACAAAAAAAGAAAAATAATTCATCAAAGAAGTTTATCCATGATAGAAGTCTCTGCAGTAATCAGGCAATAAACAGAAATATAGTGCTGATCCCAGTGATACTGCTGTATCAGTTGTCCACTGTACACTTCATACAGCTTTCTTAGCAAATATTATTGTAGGATTGTTTGCACAGGGGGAGTAGAAAAGATGGAAACAAGAGATATTTTGTATCATAAATTGAGATGTTTAGTGATTTCCATAGTCTTTTAAGATTGTGTCATTACAACATGCAAATTCATTCCGATATAGAAGGTGGAGAAATTTCTCCATTTATGTCATGTATTTTGATTTTGCTGTATTATAGGTACTTAATCATGGTTGTATGTGGCTAAAACTAAGTTTGGAATCCTTTTGAACAGATACACTCTGTTCATTTTAGAAGAAAATTGAGATTAAAATTTACATTCAGTTTTTACATTAAGTTCTGATACTGTTTTAATACTTAAACTGCACTATTCTTTATCCCTTTCGTAATCCTTGTTTTGAACTGTTCTATCATCATTGAGCCCATCTTGTTTGTGAAACATAGCTTATCATTTAAAGACAACTATGAATCAGTGAGTAAGTGACAGTCCTTAAAAATAAGTGAAGCATTCTTCTTATTTTTTATTTTTGATCCCTTTGAAGAAAATTTGTAATCTTTTTTTTTTTTTTTGACAGGTTCTGTTTTTTGGTGCTCCTGTAGAGTCATTGTGTGAAACAGTGCTTGGAATATTATCGCTTTTTCCAGGTAAAATTCACATGATTTTGTTCATATCTGTATTCTCTAGAAGTAAAAGCTAGTTTTCAGTAGTGGCTCAGTTCTAAGCATAAAGTGTACACTGTTCTTTATTATGCTTTTTTAATGTTGGCCTCTTTTTTGCTAGCTCATAAAATTAAAGATTAGCTATGGAGTAAGTTGAGTGTCAAACATGAAGCTTTATTTTTCTTCTGAAGCTTAACCCACTTTGAGAATGAGGTCTTTTTGGGCCAACATGCGCTCAAGACTGATGTTTTTCGGTCATTTTCAAAATAAATCACTCAGAGAAAACTATTCATTCAATCTTCTCATTCTTTTGAACATACCCAAATATATATTTGAACTGCTAAAAAAATCTAATAGCAAACCTATATCTTTGGTAGTTAATTTTTAATAACTTTGGAAATAGGTCATAGTTTAGGGGAAAAAAGAAAAATGTGGCAGATTGAGAAGATTGAATGAATAGTTTTCTCTGTGTGATTTTTTTGAAAGTGGCCCAAAAACATCAGTCTTGAGTGTATATGTTGGCTGAAAAAGAACTCATTTTCAAGGGAAATGTTATCATAGGAAAATAAGTTACTTGAGCGATTTTACGAATTTTTGGGGTGACTTCTCATGTGACCTGTAATTTAAAAACTTGCACGGCTGTCAGCACGAAACTTTTCACAGGCCTTACAAAGAGGCTCAGTCGACTGCGTGTCATTTCCTGTGTAGGTACGGTAATAACCCAGAGGACAGTGAATTTTTGTTGTTCTTCCCATATATAGATGGGAACTGTCCTGGCAAGCAAACGCCCTTCTCGTAAATGCATGGGATTCGTTGCAAGTGAGTTAATAGAGAGTTGTATTTCATCAAAAAGTAAAATATGGAAAGGAAATTTATACATAAATAAAGTATTTGTCTTTCTTTATAGTGATATATATTGATTTCTGTGCCTTTGCCAGGAATGCTGGAGAATGGACTTGTTCAGGCATGTAATCAGTGGAATCAGAAAAAGCTGTCACCAACATTGGGTGTGGCAAATTTCAGCTCAGATCAAGATGAGGATGAACAGTTCTTGGAAGTGAGATACCATGGCAGTACCCCTGAATCCCCTCTTTCTGAAGTGATGGGTCATATGCATAACTCTGCACTTAATTTAGGAGCCAGTGGGGATGCTGACTATACATCCCTTGATATCAGTGCAGAAGAAACTTGCAGAACTTCTGTTGGTGTAGACGAAGCTCCAGTGTCACCATCCATACCACGTGACACTTTTGAGTTTAGGAAGACAAACAAAGAACTTGGTAAATCTGATAAAACAGCAAAAAGCACTATGCCAGTTCACGTTCATAGTGATGGTGGTCTGAAGACTTCCACAACAATACAGCAGGACTCACCACCTAGAGACATAATCCACTCTATGGAACGGTCAAGATCCCAAAGTGCCAGCTCGAGTGATTCTGATAAACTTGTTGTTCACGCATTTCATAAAACCAGAAGACACTTCTCTGCAGATGATGCCAAAAATAAGTCATCAGAAGATGTGAATCATTCTTTTGATAATAGTCCCCTTGCCCATGTCGAAGAAATCACACATATAGAAACTGTACAGAGTAATAGGCAGTCCTGTGATCTGAGAAGTAATAATGATAAACTAAAACATGTAGATGGTAATGCAAATGCTGTAGACTCAGTGCACAGCTCTAGCCTTACTTTACAAAGTACAAAGCGAAGACCAGAAACAGATGAAGTGATTGAGGAAATTGACTCCCCAGAAAGCATCAGCAAAATTGACAGGGAGGACTGCTTTTCCTGGGAGGAAGATCGTTTGCAGTTGAGCATTGACCATGACCTAGAGCCTGAGGGCAGCCCCATGAAAAAAATATCAGCTCAGTCACCAATCAGTGCTAACCAAGATTCAGCAGCGGGTGGTAGCGGCAGGGAATCTGTGTCATCAGACAGCACAACAGCCAGCACATCATCTCAAGAAAAGTCCAAGAACAATGCACTCAATCTGGGGAGTAAGAAAAGCCAGACTGGGGCAGACTCACCAAGTGTTAGGCCAAAGAAAAGCCATATGTTGAAAGGTAGACTTTCAGCAGCACTCAGTAAAGTTGGCAGCAGGTCAAAATTGAAAGATCAAGGTGAGGAGAAAAAAGAAACTCACAAAGATGAAATTGTGCTTCAGCAAGATCGGTTTGGCTTGCCATTGGCAGTATTCACTCAGGTGGGTATTTTTCTTTTTTTTTTTTTTTTTTAAATTCTGGTATTGACATTTGTTTGCCAAAATCCAAAAGGATATTTGTGTCTCTCCACCCCCCTCCAGTTCTTAAGAAGAGAAAATAGATAACCCAAATTTGAGTTTGCATGTATAAAATGTGGTGCAAATATTTCTTGATTATTGCATGTCATTATTTTCAATATCTGAGGCTAAATCCTTGTGGTCAGTTTGACATTGTGGGGAAATTTGATATTTGTTGCTTTAGGAATCTAAAAGTGGCTGCATGATTCACAGTTATAAATATAATTGCAAGTAAATCAACACACAAATATTACATTACTAGTTTTAGAGTTTGAGAAAATGGATACGCTTCAAGTCCACAAATTTTATGAACTTTGAAGTGTAGAAATAAAATACAGTAGTACTTGAAAGGTCTGTGTGGTAGGAATTGTGTTTTTGTATTGACAGCCAATGATTTCTTGTTTTTTTTTTTTTTTTTTGTTCACTGTCATAGGGTTCAGTTTGTTATCCGTACCTGAGTCTTCAGTATCATGACATATTGACTGATGTCAATATCCGAAGTTTTGTGGTTGGAGCAACTAATGTGTTATTTAAACAGAGGCGCCAGCTGATTGATGCTTGTGTTGAGGTAAATTGAAGAAGCGTATAGAGTCAAATGTTGAGAATTTATATTTTGCTATTCATATTAGTGTTATATAAAACTATGTGCTTTGCAGACGATAGAGTCAACTTGTCTTTTCCTGTCTTACATTACATTTACAGCGCACATGTTCTTACTACATCATTTGCCTGAGGCTTGGGTATGTGGTAGATTGAATCACATTGTAGAGCATGGGATCAAATGTCAAGTCTTTTCTGTTGAAATAAGTTACTTAATTTTTTCTCCCTGTCTTGTTTGTCTTTATGGTGGGAGACACAGTCATCATCTTGGAATAATTCAGTGCAAAACATATTCACAATTTAAACAGAATAACTGAGTCCTTCACAGTGTTAGAGAGATAGCACTATGATAATAGAACGTTGTGATAATAGATTAATAAGGAGATTTGAAGATTTTGATATCTTGTGTTTGACTGTTTCTTCATTCACAGTGTCTTCATGAACACTCTCAAATTCAGAGCGAGTGTGGAACATTTAATATGTAACATAGCAAACAGTCTAACTGAACAAGAAAGGAAAACAGCTTTTCAAATTATGCTCTTCATTTATTTCTATGCAGTGAAGACACTTAATAAATAGACTTATTTGTATTAGGATGACAAGTAAGCACTTTATTGTGATCATATTTTTAAATACTAGACTTGCTCGAAAAAAAAATATTCATAGAATTTGATTGATACAACAATTTTTTTTTTCACAAATAAATAAATATACTCACAGATTGAGGATGGGAGAGTTGATATTCGAGACCGGGAACTTCAGCGACATCTTAGTTTAACAACAGCAGATTTGAGATTTGCAGATTACCTAGTGAAAACTGTCACTGAGGACAGACCAGGGCTGTTTTTGGATGGCACAGGTAATTTAATTTAATTTCTCAAAATTTGTTGTTTTGAGGTTTGATCTCAGGTATTTGATGCAAAAGCGATGTCTGAAATCTACCTTTTTTTTTTTTTTTCACCATTCACACTTGGCTAAAGGATATTGAGGCATATATTTTGGAGATATAATGTGTTCATATTGCATAGCTACCAACCAGTACGGAAGAAATGTATTTAGTACGTTTTTTTTTTTACCGGGAGTACGGAAATCTGTATTTGCGTAAGAAAATACGCATTCTGGTTTCTAGAGTGGGCAAAAGCCCGTAGGCCTACATGAATTAATAATCAAAGGTCAAAAAGTCAGCAAACGCAAGAATGTGTAACCCTCTTGACAAAGTGCGCCATGAATTTTCATCGCTGTTATACTGGCGATCGGGGTATGTCTAGATTTAGTTGTTTTTTTTCAATGACAGCTCCTGAGAACAGGTAGGAAAGTGTTTCTAGTCGTAGAAGAGTGACATCCTGTTCAAAATACGCCAGAAGGAGTGCAATTTGAAGAAGTTTGTGTTTACAGTCAAAGTTTTTGTGTGAATAGAACCAAGAACATGGCAGAACGAAAGATCAGCAATGAAGCGGACTCAGATAGTGAGATATCTTGGGATTAATTTGGTGGAGATTTTGAAAATAGTGTGACAGTTGACCCCGATAGTGATAGTAAGAGTGCCATTGACAATCTCGGGAGTGCTCAGGGTGGCAGTAATGCCAACAGTGAGGACAAAGGGACTGATCTTGGGGATATAAGATGGAAAAAGAAAAGGATACCACACCCAAATCCTGTGCCTCCTTTTAGTGTTCATGATTTTCTCTGCAGAAACCCTTATCTAAAGACTTAGACCTACGTACTATTAGATAGATTGTGTTCTCTCTAGAGGGCTGCAGAAATTGGTAAGTTTTATTCAAGTAAAAGCATATTAGATCCTTTTTTTAAGGAGCCTTTCATCCTTTGATTTTTTGGGTATAGTCTTCATGTTTTACTCTCTTATGAATGGGGTTTCCCACGCAGTGTGTACACTCGGCACGGTTAGAGTCTGTTTTTTGTTTTGGAAAGGTTAGCAGCTAAGATATTGTTACTCATACAAACAATTATTTTATCCCCACTTCATAATAGAGGATGCACAAGTTTTTTGTTTTTTTTTTCTCTAATTATTTCATTACATTATTATTTTCATTACTATGCCATGTGATATTTAGATGTGATTACCATAATTGTATCCAGGAATTTGTGCTATTTTCAGAATGGGAAGGCAGTGATGAATGGGTCAGAGCACAGTTCAGGCACTATCTCCATTCCTTGTTATCTGTAGTAGCTGCAGATGGTATGTGCTTTTGAGAATTTACCTTAAGTATTGAAGAGTTTTATGAATCTGATGTTTGCAAGCGAAGAGATGTGATGGATAATGTGTTAACTTTTTGGGGATGAACAAACACGATCTCTTGCAAATTCTGTGGTATTTTAGCTGTAATTCTATAATTTATTTTCCTCTGATAAAATGCTAAATAAACATTGTTAACTACTATTACAGAACGATGTTTTTGATATCACGCTCAAAGTATTTGTACCAGTGATTTATATGGATGTTCATTTATCAATAAATATTGGTCATAAACCTTGGTCATAAACAAAATCAGTTTCTGCAACCATGTGCTTAGAAACCACATTTCATTTCAGTTCACTTCATTATAAATAGATGTTGGAAACTCCTCTGTCTGGCACGGAATTGTGGCCGGTGCTAGAATTTTTTAGACATTTGTCTCTGTTCACCCAGTGCCAAAAGTTGAATAAAGTAGTATATGGGGACAGATATGGTATCAAAAGAAAGCTGAACATTTCTCCTTTCTAATGGTGTAAAATACTAGATGCTGGTACATTTTCCTGATTTTTTAAAGAAGGTGTGTTGCACTGTTCATGATGTGACTGACGGGCAGAAAAAAATCAGGAATTTGTGTACCAGGTTCACTAAATTCCTTCATGCACAAGATCGCTAGATTGCACACATTCACAAATGGTGTAGAATGAACAGGGAGATGTTGACATTTGTTATGTTGCAATTTTGTTAGGATACAACATTTTTTACTAAAAAAATCGTGAAGTACCATTTTTAGTGGGGGGGTTTTTTCACTCATGGTGCCCATCACAATCTACAGCCATTTTTTTGCGTAGAATCTCTTATTTACAAAACTATAATGCTAGCGCTCTGGCGCATGAGCGATTTGAAAATAGTACACAAAATCAGAATTTCGGATCCCTTTGGGGGAGGCTTAGGCCTATCGAATGGTGATGCACGAGAATACAATCGGAAACAGCAACAAACTGTATTCATTGATGGATATTTCCTGTTCTAAGGGGAAATTTAATCTTTTTTATCACTATTATTATTATTGTTGTTGGTTTTATTGGATAGATTTGAGGTTAATTTCTGAACTGCAAGCATAGGCCCCATGAAGCTAGGTCTAGATCTATCCCATGTGCGGCGATCGCTTTTATGCGTCGCTTTGAGTGAGATGTCATTTTTTTTTTTTTTTCTCGACATAAACAGCTCTATACTGAATTTATTTGATGAGCTAAATATTTTGTGGATGGAAACAGTGCCACAAGAAGCTTCCGAATCTTAATTTAAATTATTTTTCGAGTGTTTTCGGGAGGTAGGGATCCCGGGGTTATACAGTTTATTTTATCAGGATTGACATCCCTTCCCTGACAACACTTGGTGCATCTGTTGGAACGAGCTGATGCCTTGAACTCGAACGTTGATTTTTTTTTTTTTTTTAAGCAAGCCTGGAAGATTCCAAGAAGCTGAACTTAATCTAGTTTATATAGTCATGTCAGGGATATATTAAAAGAAGGGGGAGGCTTGGTCATTTAGTGACAGTAGTGTGCCTCCTATAGTATGACTGGCATGAAGCAATCACAGACTATGACTCATAGATCTCTAGATCAGTTGAAAATCTTGCAAACTTTTAAAAATGTCATTTACAATGAATTTACATTATGTAATGTGTGTATAAAAATTGTGAAGCAGAAACAATTTTTATTTTTTTTTTTTTTATTTTTCATTTTTGGCATTTTTAGTTTCCAGACCCCTACTCAGCTTCTAATTGACAAAAAAACTAATTGAGTCAGCGTCCTGAAAAAAAAAAATAGACACAATATATGTGTCTATTTCTGCAACTCCAGCAAATTTCATAGCCCTAGTGTATGACAGAAAGATTTGATCACTTCCTGAAATTGACACAATGTGTGATTTTTGCCGAAGTTTTAATCCAGATGCTGATTTTGGAATGCCATAGTTATTTTATTTCTCATACCAGAGCCTTCATATTACTTTTGGTTTCTGTCTTCATTCTGTACTGTTTCTTGGTGTTTTTGTATTGTTCATAGTTTTCATCCTAAGAGGTTGGTTTTGCCTCAAACTTGGTGGAAAATGAAAAGTGCAAATGGACCGGAAAAAAAAAAAACCCTCATATTTTGAAAAGTCATAACTTTTTTGCTTTTCAAGCTACAAAAAAAGTAAAGACATCTTTGTTTTCAGCTCAAAGAGCTCTATCAGAATAGCCAGGCCAAACTGAGGTTACTACACTTTTCAAAACTACTTTCTAATACCTACTCTAAATATCACTGATCTTAATCTTTATTTCTCACTAAACTGTACTAAGACATCCAGAATAATGCAAAATGTTTGTCTGAACACTGTCGTTTTCTGCAAGTTTGACTATTACTGGGTATAAAAATAAAAAAAAAAAAATGAAGTTAACTGAATATCCAATGAGATAAAGGCTAATAAGTCACCATGATTATGAAGTTTTACATTTTCATTTTCTGAGTGATTATACTATGTACCAATATAGCCTCTCTGACACCTGTGGGTAGCTATCTTCAATCTCGGACAAACCAGCCAACACTTTACAATCAACAGTGTCTATGAGAAAATCCAAAAGCTGCTGCTCATGAATCTATATAATAAGAGCGATAAGGGGGCGTGGCACTTATCTTATAGTCCAATAAAGTTGGAATCGGCAGGCATTTATAATTTTAAAAAATTACACACGTGGGCAACTGATACCCAACCGTGTTATAAGCTACTATTTATTTTGATTGAATTTACAGTTGTTTTCATTTATTTTTTTAATGCCAAACTATCATTCATTTTGTCTGCCATGTGTGTGTATGTAAATAATACTCAACTGACTGTAATACACTCACAATTTGCAAGCAGGCCCGAGGTGTTTACATCACTCTCGCCACTCAGCATTGATCTACACTATGTTTTCAAGTGTTTGTGTCATCACTGTGTTTAAGTATTTGTGTGTATGATTGTGTTATTACAGTGCAGTTGTAGAAATTTTTCGTAGCTTTATAATTGTGATGTAGATTATATAATTCAGATTCTCTTGGCAGGTAGAATCTAGATTCTAGATACAGGCATTGCAAAGATGAGAGATAGATAAGTCATATTTTACCATTTTTCACCGACAATGGTCAATGTCAGTTTATCATTTTTATCTATATCCCCTGTTCGTAGAACGGGAGACATTGCTAGTATGCAATATGTACAAGTTTCATGTTTTCAATATCCTCCTCTCCTATCTTCTTGCGGAGCAAAACCAAGAGATTACAGCTAATCAATACAAGACAAAAGTAGTCAGTTTAACTTGTCTGGCAACCTCAAACTTGCCTATCATCATCACAGAGGAGGAGAAACTGATGATCCAAAAAGAAAGGAAAACTAGAGAAAAGGTTAAAAACTTTTCCAAATATCTTTGAGAAAATTCCATTCATGACCACATATTTATAGTTTCTACTGGAAAACATTGTATGAACAACAAATCAATAAGGCATCAGTATGTAATCACTGTAAAGGTCCATTCGATATAAATTATTATTTAGACGTATTTCTTGCACGTCTTTAGACACACAAAATAGTGGCAGTTGCAGTTTCCGTTATGTACATAAGGAATGCATTTTCACCATGAGCAAAAGTCTGAAAGATGCAAATCACAAATTTCCGTTGTTCTGCACAGACTTTTTACATTTCTGAAGGGCTTTCAACCTCCAAGCACAGTACTTTCCATTTTGACAATCTGACTGATCACCAAAGATGGAGGTCTTTAAAACCTTGCAGACTATCACCAAAACATAGAAGGTCTATAAAAGCCATCTCACAGATGACAAAATGAATGAGACAGTCTCAGCAAATTGCTGGCAATCGCATGGAATGACAGGCAGGTCAGATTTTACTTCAACATTGTGTTGGAATCTCTGAGATTCGGCCTTTTCCTTATCCTGCTGTAAGTAACAATGCAGGAAAAACATGAAGCAGATCGTTGCCACAAAAACAGACCAAAACCCCACCTGTCATATGAGTATGAGTGATCCCCTGTTGGATCTAATCAAAACACATTTGAACTTCACTGACCTTAAATTCCCACAGCTGGCAAAGATGCTATAAGTGCAAACATAGAACAAAGGAAAGTGTGGAACTGATCAGTGTCTCACATCTATAAACAGAATAAGCACTGCAAGAAATGACTGGCAGATGGATGAGAAACCAAATCTATCACAACTACTCACACTGAATGAATGAAAACGCTTCTGACTGCTTTGGGAAAGTAGAGGGCAGGTGGAGGTTGGCTTGCGCAGGACTGGGTGCAGGTAGGAATTAACAGTGGATGGAATGAAGTAGACTGACCACACCATGGATGCCATGCACATTCATAGCAGTCAGGTACTCAAAAGTTCGGAAGGGACATCAAAAAATTATCAAGGGCAGGTGCTAACTGATCATGAATGACAGGCACATGAACTACCATTTAGCAAGTGGGCAGGATGTTACACATACTACATGTTCCAAGAATACCAATTGCTGCAGGCCATTAGACAGAGGCCTTGACAATGGCAGAAGGCAGAACCACTTCTCAAAACAATGCATTAGACAACGCATTTCTTGGAGGACTGGGAATGAAAATAATACTCCCACAGCATTCAGAATGATATGTAAATAAAATTCAGTATGAAACACCAAGACTGTCACAGACAATTGTGTTCATTAAAACAGAAAGGTGAGGGTAAAGGGTTAAAATGTGGGAGGATCTCACATCGAGTGATAGGTAGGCAGGTCTGAATATAAGAAAATCATTCAAAGGTTTTAAATCTGCAATTACTTCCCAATTTTAGAATGCCACGTGCCTATCCAAAAGATTATGAGCGCTAATAGACCAAATGCTTTTAAACTCTTTCTCAGGTGCCTGTTTTTTCTAAAACATTTCTTCTGCCATTCTCACATATTTCAAATGTGCTTAATTTCCTGCTTGTCAAAATCAGAACATCTTCAAAGAATAAGACAAATTCATTGAAAAAGCAAACTGATTATAATCCTACAATGTACAGACTAAATACTAAGTGTCCCTTATTGTATTCTGATTGACAGAACAAAATCTCTCATATGCTGCTAAAATTATAAACATAAAGACCAGTTCTCAACAACTGACAGGAAATCTACTAATGTGCAGCTCACAGCCCTAAACTGAGGAATGAATCACTTAATATGGCAGATGAGGGAAAAAAATGTTCCCCAGAGGCAGTAAATTTTGTACCTCAAGTTTACAAGAGTTAATAATGTTAATAACGCTACCGGTACTCATTGTGTTAATAACGCTATTCTTCACTGACCTCCTCATTCTCTTCGTCATCATACTGTAAAAGAGAGAGAGAGAGAGAGAAAAAAAAAAAAAATTAGCTCAGTGAACAAAAAACACAACTTGTAAAACCATTTTAGTCCAAAACTAGGTCAAGCTATATTTGAGACACAACATGAAATCAGGCACTCATCAAAGTTAGCCTACCGGAGAAATCACATGGGTTTTAACAGTGAATGAATTTTTAATGCAATTTTTTTTGTAGAACAATCATTTCTTCACTCACTTAAAGGGAAATTAATAATCTTTACAGTGATACCATTAACTCCATATGCTCAAATTTGACATAATAATTTAAGCCTAATTTTGGGACTTGCACAATTCTGGATTGTTGTTGTTGATAAACATCCTTTACATCTTCAATTTCAATTTTAAGGCTAATTACTCAAGAAACCTGCAGGAATGTTTTGTTTTTTTTTCTCTTTTATTCCCAATAGAACAAACTATCTATTCGCCATTTCTTCTCCCATAAACATTTTTTCTCGTAGGCCACCAATACACAAGGATGTAATTCTGTTCAGCTATAAAAGGAGAGGTTAACAAAATAACAAGACTTCTTTGCGAACAACTAGCTCACTATCATTTCGTCTATTTTCAAGAACTTTTGTCAAAATCAAAAAAATGTTTCCCAACAGTACATATTTAATTTCATTTAAAAAAAAGGGGGGGTTTTCCTTTTTTTTCTATGAATGGAAGTTTCCATATCGTTACAAGTGTTGGTTTACTTGCCTCTTCATTTTCAATAGCCTCTCCAGTGAAGAAAAGAACAGCTCTGGGGACTATTCTCTCTCGAATAAAATGTCCAATCTCAAAGTCAGCACCCAATAAGGCCTCGATCTCCTCATCCTGGAATACAAAAATTCACCAATGAGCTGTCTTGACTAGTAGGCTATGCACATTGATTAGTCAAATCCACCATATGTGGAGCTCAACTCCCACCAATTCAGGCATTGCAATTTCATTAAAATTCTAATGATGGGCACAATCTTTTGACGCGGTGAAATGGAATTTAAAAATAAAGTTTTTGTTGCTAATATTAAAATTCAGGAATGTCAAACTGTTTTCACAAAAAAGTCGGAAAATTTTGTTTGACATCCTCATCATAATCAACAAGCGTAATTAGACTAGATCTAGATTCTCATTTCTCAGATCTAGAATTTCTATCTGTGTTTAGATCTAGACTCAAACGGCTGCTGATTTTCTACGAACAACTCTTACGTGACTGCATGTTGTTGGATGTGAGGACTTGAGGGCTACTAACTTAGATCTCAATCTTTAAACAGTCACTGACTATCGATAACCGCCTGAGATACGAGGATACTTCTTTCGCACTTTTGGTTTTCACTGTCACCGTACAAAATTTGTATCGCAAATTATTCTAAAACTGCAATTGTCTCATGGATTCAGTCAGCATCGACAGCTGATCGGTCAAAAGTAGGGAAGTCAGCGATGACCAAAAAATTGGAATTCTGACTAAAGCTGTAACTTAAACATCCCTGAGAGACATGAAATTACATATTTCAATTAAAGAAAAATCTAAAATTTTCTATACGTATTATAAATCTCATGTAAAAGTGATGCCATAGATTTAGCGCTGTCCGACATCTTCAGTTTTTTCTCTATCAGGGTGTCCAATGGTCAGAGACAAAATCAAATCCTACCACCCCACAAACATATCCTACCACCATTTTTTGAGAAAGATATCCTACTTTGGTCCTAGAGCATTGGAAGTTCTTTGCAATGTTGCTGTCAGGGAACATGGCATGGAATAAGTTGTCAGAATTGTCTGTCGAGCGAGCACAGCTATGACTTGAAAGGTGTAAGACCCACTTTATTTCTCCTTCTAATACAGCCTTGTCAGACACATGCATCTTTTATTAAACCAATTGGCCTAGATCTAGCAGAATCCACAGCAGGAGATTGCATGTCAATGACAGAAGTTTTAGCCTTAGTTGATCTAAAACCAAGTAGATCTAATGTGAACTAGCTGCTGCACGATGCTTTTGAGATGCCATATGGACATTAAGGGCCTTTTCCCAGATGAACCCATCTTGTAGGTTTGATTACAAAACCCACACACAAAATTGACACAGTTCCCACCATCACCATGAAGCCAGTCTTCGTAGTCCGACTCATCCATCCACTTTGTCAAAGTAACACTTTCCCATTTTGGAATTAGATCTAGATCTAGAACTATCTAGATTAACCACAGAAGAACAAGCAAGATCTGCACCTTTCTGTCAAAAATTCACACTTGAAATCTCAAAGATTTAGATCTAGATTAGCTACACAAATCAAAACAAGCATAGAGAGCAATCACTGAATCGTCCAAACCGCGCAATCCTATTCCACTCCAAAACAATGACAATGATGCAGAGAGCTGAGCGCGGTCGAAAAAATATTCGGGAGAATCGAAAGTCCTAGAATCGACTCACAAATACAACAAAATAAGAGGTGGTAATGTAGTTTTAAGATACTCAGGCATGTGCGAACGCTGCAATAATCGTCATGCGGCAACAAAGAAGTTGGATCAGGCAGCGAAACGAACTGGAAGCACTGGGTTGTTTAAATTATAGAGTCACGGGAACACGAAACGAAACAGAATTTCTCCTACTTTAAATACGCAAATCCCACCATTTTCCAACTTTTCTGACCACTGCTTCCTAATCCGACCTTTATTCTACCACAATAAAGCTTATCCGACCAAAATCCGACTTTCCGACCTCACTGGACTCCATGATGTGTGATCAAAATTTTTCTCAAAGGTGAATCATAGTTTATTCTTTTTTTATCCTATTCAAAGCTTAATAAAGCAAAAAACAAAAACAAAAACAAAAAACACAAACAAAAACATAATAATTTAAAAAATTTACCAGCTCTCAGTCAAATCCACCACTATCATATGTTGAGATCACCTCTTTTTTTTCTTCAGCCCCAAACATATTTCATCATGCACTTTTATGTCTTGTGCTCATTAGATTTTCCAGCAAACTTACCTGTAGCAATGCCCAGATTGTGACCATATGTCTCCACTTTAAGAAATGGCAGCAAGATTGACAGAAGTCCCTCTTTATTAAACCATCTCACAGCCAAGTTATTACTTTCACTGAGGACAACAGGATAAAGGAGTATGATATCAAAAAGCTCATGTGAAACCATTTACCTGATGCACCTCTTGCAAATACAGTTAAACTTTACCCCATTTTTGTGCAAATGCTCTTTATTATAATTCTGTCACAATGTATAAATACTGAAATTTAACATAAATTTGTAAGCTATGTTGTTTGTGTTTTCCTTTATGCCAATGCTTAGCTTTATATGGGTATGATTTTGAGAGCTACATCATGGCTGTATCACAAAAAGAAAGAAAGAAAAAAAAAAGTCTGGCCTGACACCAAATTTTTTTCAAGACATTCAGAAGAAACATTTCAATCTTTTTCTACTAGACAGGGGGTTGTAATTGCAAAGCAAAGTTCCCACCACTGTTCTGGCTTGAAGTTAATCTTAATTCGATCTTGACGGTACTTTAGCCAAAACTTTTAACAAGGAAGGGCAAATTAGTTATAAATCAGAACATTTTTTGCTATCTTTTCCCTGAGCTCTTCAGTAAAATTGACAATCAATGATATCTTTGTTTACTGCAACTTATAAGTAAGAATATTTTTTTGTTTTTGCAAGGACTATTATTGTAGTACTACCCGAGGTAACTAGATATCTTAAACAAATTGGAAAACTTGTAATCACATACCATGACTATTTAAAAAAACAATGGTCTTTTCTAACTCACCATAAATTAGACAGCAATTCCACAGCTTCAACCAATATATCTGTGCTTGTGTCATACTTAACACCTTCTCTCTGTGGTAGCCAGCTGCTGTCATACTAGTTGATGGGAAAAACAATGCTATTTTACTTTCTGCTCTCAGCCTACTCAGTCAACAAACAAGACACATTCTATTAAAATATACAATAAAATTTAAGACAGCATGTCTAAAGGGAGTCCAACACATATGAACAATACTTTTAAACAAACAGCAGTATTACTTAATTTCTTTTCTTGGTATCTATCAATCTCTTGTAAAAGTAAACAGTACACTCCGGGTGTCTGAATGTTTTACTTCTCTGAAGTGACATTCTATATGTCTATCCACCAAACATGGGGCAGATAAAGGCTGACACATGTTTATATCCACAAACTGTACCTTCATGAATGCTCTACCACTTTTAATTATTATGAGGATTTATCTGCACAGTAAGTATCACATAAGACTGTGATAAAAACCCATTTTATGAAACGCTTCCAAGATAACAAATAACATCATCCTTGTCAATACACTAGGCCTTAGTAGTTATATATCAAAATAAAAACTTACAATAGTTGTCTATTAAAACAAACATTATTTGTCACACTTTCATACTTGTTTAATGAGGGTTGTCAGGGGGGTAAGAACATCATTTGAAATCATCACATCACAGACATCAATATGGCCATAGACAGACAGATTTCTGCATAGAAGAGATAAAAAAAAAATTAAAAATTAAGTTCATGTATTTTCAATAAAACATGATGTAGGTGTAGCAGGGTATGAATTCTAAAATGTTATTACTACTACAAAAAATCCTTGTATCACTTCTGTTCCAGTTCTGTGTATCTTTTTTAAATTAATTTCCTCCATAATGAAGCAATTTTATGTCAACACATTTGATGTAGTTTTGGTAATTTCAGGAACACACTTGGCTGGTCCTTCCATATGCCAGAACTCTTTCTCTTCCATAACAATAGCTCTCTACTAATGCACCTACCGAAGAGCACCTACAGCATTCTTCCTCACATCAGGACAAGTGTCCAAGAACAATGGTGCGGTGATTTTAACAATATTTTCCCTCAAGAGATGACCTATAGCTTTTGGCTGGGAAACAATATTTGCTAGCAGCTGACATCCATATATTCTCTCTTCTGATCCAGGTGACTGCAACTGTAAAAAAAAAAAACAGTAATAGCAATAAGTGTATTGTTTTTTCACCTAAACACGATCAGCCGCCTTCCAAAAACAAAGTGAGTTCAAAGCATTTTCATTCAAGGAGAGAGCTTCAGATAAGGAGAGATGAATGTTCTTCGATGGATCATTGTGTAATTTGATGCAAGGTCCAAAGCAAACACTCTATAAATGCCTCTGAAAATACTGATATGTATGGTGTACCTTCAGATGTTGGAAATTTCACTTTCTGAGATATTGTGTTTATCATGTAGCTCAGATGTTCCTGAATACTGGGCAAATTTTAATTTTTTAATTATCCAATCTAGAAGCTGAGTAATGACCAACAGAAGTGATGAAAACACACGCAACAAGAAATGAAGAAAGTCGTGTTTAAAGTTCATGTTTTTATTTTCATCATTCTAATTAAAATACATCTTAAAAATACAATCCGAACATATACCAATACCATTCTTATGCACATATTATATATATGATAGAAAATGAAAAAGAATGAACTTACAATGAGTTTTCAACACTTGCAGGCATCTCTATACAGATAGATATTTACAGAAGAAAAGAAATCCAATGCATAGTTTACATAACATCATGAACAAATTAAAGTTCAATAAGAAGAACTAAGATACACTACAAATTTATAGTTTCAAAGGCAGTAAAACAAAATAAAATACAATTAAGGAAGTAGAAAATGCAATCAGTTTTCTGAAGATTGCTGAGAGCCTTGAAGGAAATTGATGAATAAAATGTAACTAACAGTGTGTTACATCAAAATATTGAGCACAGTTTTATTCAACTGTGTGAGGTAATTGTATTTTTCCAACAAAATGATGCAAAAGCAGATTCAATCTTTGTGCTGCAAACATCCAAAACAACATAATAAACTGATGATCAAAATCCTCAGCATACTTCTTTGAGGAGTTTTGAGAAACAATAAAAGTAATAGGAAAGTTAACCTAGAGCAATCAAATTATGTATTCAATAATTAATTAGCCTACCTGTATGTCATAGGCCAGTTATTTGCCTCACAAGTACCATAACAAAACCAACAAAGCAGCAAGGATGATTTCCTTTCTCGACCCTTTCCTCAATCTGTATCTAGCCTCTTCATGACCTCTCCCTCGACCCATCCCTTACCCCTAACACTAGCCTTACCCTTCTTTGATGGAGTTGGGCCCAAACCACCATGACCATCATCATCATCACTATCTGCATCATTTTATAAAAATACAACAGAACTGTCAGACCGGCAACTAGCAAAACAATTCAAGAAAAACGAATAACATAGAAATTTATAATCTTCATCATCACTATCTTCTGCCAATTTCTGAGATTTTGGTTTAGGAGTGACTGGTTTGGGTGCCGCAAGGTCTTTGACTGCATCATCAGCGAGAACAAACTCTCTTATGTTTGTATAAGAAGAGATGAGTGTTCTTGAATGGATCATTGTGCAATTTGATGCAAGGTCCAAAGCAAACATACATATAAAGGTACCACTGTCATTTCAGAGCAATGGCACCAGGTAAAACAAGAATGGGCATGACATGCAGTGCAGGAAGCTTGATAAGCAAATGCTGATACTCTACTTCCTAATCTATCTACTGTTTTAGCTCTAAAACTTCTGAGCCCAGGTTAAACAAAAAATAATGGTTCTTCTTGATTTGTTTGACTTCCCGAAAATAATTTACCAAAAAAGGGTGTCCAATCAAACTGGGGAAACCCCCCCCCCCCCCCCTTTCATTCCCACAAAGCTGCGAAATATATCCTTCAGCAGAATTACTGACCACATGCACAAGACTTGTTAAACAGTCCACTGGTGTTCGACAAAATAGTTGACATCACAGCTGACAATTTTGACAATACACTAGTATCAAGGTCTTGCCAGGTCATCTCCAGATACCGTAACTGCATACTGATGAGGTCCTCTTGTTTGAACCTTGGAAAGCAGGGTTGACCACATCAGTCACAGGTCGGCAAGGGCTCTGGCTCAGACTCAGAATGATCCCAAGTAGTGGTCTCCAGGAAAATCTCATTCGGCTAAATGTCTTATTGGTGCATAGCTCTCTTCTGAAACACATCAACAAATACAAAAAAAAAAAGAAATAAGAAAATTAAAGCTATATGTTTATGAAGAAAAATATATTTGTAGAAATAATAATCTCACATTGATGATTAATCAATTAATTTAAGATAATGTGCTGCATTTGTAATGACAGAATATATATTATTCATTGACATTACTTACCAAAAGAAGTCACAGCTGGGGACTCCTCAGTTGCCTCCTCCTCTTCAGAGTCTGTAACTGCATGTTATCTTTCAGCAAAATAATCTCCTATCACCTCCTTGAGTGGATTTTCATCGTCTTAATTCCCCATGCCAAAAGCCCCAAGATCGTTAAAATACTTTGCAACTTTTTCTTCAAGTGACATCTCCACCATGTTGTTTACAACTTACTGAAGACAGGGGGAAACCACAGTAATGTCACAAAAAATGCACTTTAGCTGCAGTAATGTCAATTCAAATTATATTTTCCAAATCAGGAAGGTGTAAATCAAGTGTTTTATGTAGTAAATGAGATTCAACTGTGTAGAGGACGATGACACTAGTTGTGAGAAGTTGGCTTTATCGAACGAAATCAGGGCATTCAGCTGTTTTTGTTTTGATGCACACTACTTCTGACCTCTGCATGTATTAATGTATTCATGTGCTCTATTTTAGAATAAAGCGCTTGGAAAGACGGAAAAAATGGTATAGATGATATCTGCGGTTGGCATTTTCCACTGCATATGACAAAACTTTTTAATTCATGCATTTTCAGGCTCACGAATCAGATTTTTTCTGATTATTTGTTGGATACATGCCTCACAAAATAATTCTTTAAAAAATATTTAGGTACATTTTCCAGCAAAATGCTTCACATAAACAGAAAAATGGCCAAAGAATCTATTTTACAACAACCTCAAATTGACCCAGGTCACCCTGCATGCTTTTTTTCGCTAGATTTCTATATTTCGAAATTAACTTTGCCGAAATCCGACGGGTTTTTGTATAGCACCAACATATGTCTCGAAATATTTTTTGCTCAGATGGCCTGCCTACAAGATAGTTTGCACTGGACATTTGATTTATTTTATTCTGTAACAGAGACTAGCTGTAAACTGTAATGTAGCATGAGATGTTCTTTCTCATGCTAATGCTGTACTAATCACTCAGCAAACAGCTCAAAACAAAAAACAAATCTTGTTTCTACAACAAAAAATTTGGAACAAAGAAGAAAATATTACTGAGCAACATGTGTACATCAACTTCACAAAATTAGCCCGCCTTTAAGTCAGTTCTATGACATATTATGAGTGAATACTGAGTTTGTGGTTTCACCAAAGACTTATGACTCCTGCAAAATGTTCTCTGCCAATATAAGCCCTACCAATTAAGAGGCCCAAGGTATTCTGAGAAACATCAGCTATCTTGAAAAACTAAAAATACTTTGAAGTATTTATATTACTTATATTTATTACATAAATTATATAGAGTCTATTTATTATAACATATTTACTTTGTTTTTTTAATAGGCCGTTGCTATTTGGACCCGGGTCCCCACAGAATATTACTGCTATATGGACCCGGGCTATTTTTAGAACTCTTCCTGGACCCAGACCAAAGACCCATATTCTATGGGGATCTGGGTCCGTTCTAAAAATAGCCCTGGGTCATTGATCCTGGGTCTATGTGGGGCATTCTTAAACTGGTCCAGGTCCGTAGAGCAATGTATTCTATGGCCACCCGGGTCCAAATAGCCACTTCGTTTTTAGTAACATAATGGAACACAGTAACATAATGGAACACAAGTTTTCAGTCTTATGACTATCTCAAATGATGCCACTATAGGCCTACTGACAATGGAACTATCAGTTTCAGGATGATTTTCATAAACTTCGATTTCTACGGACTTCTAAAACACAAAGACGTCAAAGTGTTACAACAACAGATCAAATCGAGATCTGTTTTGTGTCAGTGGTATCCAACAGAATCTATGACAGTAAAAACCACATTAAAAATAGTCTATTCTTTTTTGTATTCGGAAATGTTTCCATTAACTGTTAACTCTGTAATGTGCCTCCGTGGTAGAATAGCCCATATAATCATAATTTCTATTTATAACTGGACATGGAAGAGTCCCTCGAGGCACAGAGTGGAGTGGGGATGGAACACTTTAGCTGCAATAAACCTGGTTAGATATATAGATCTAGATTAGATCTAGTTGATTTAAAAATTAAACTACATAACCAATTTGTCTGTTCTATGTTCTCTTAGTCTCACTTTTTCAACTATGTTTTCGACGGCCGATGGAATACCCCCACTTTGATCTTCATCGTTGAGTTCATCATTCTCAAGTTCTTTCTCGCTGATCAAGCCAGTGGGGTTGGGTCTCAAGTTTCCAAATTTCTTAGCCTTGTGTTTTCCCATACTATAGATAACAAGATCATATGACTGCTCAACTGCTTATCAATGAAGGCAAGAGTGTGATGTTCAAAACGTTTTGCCAACGTTGCTATCCCTGCTTCCTAAACATCAACAACGTTCACTGTTCACCATGTGTCTGAAACTTCCGGTACAGATAAATATTTCGTGAGATGTTCAAATAGCAATTGAAGCTGAAATCCAAGGTCAGCTGGCGAAAAAATCTATTTACACAAAAAACGTGCTCTATATTATTGTTTACTTCCTTATTGACGTGAAAATAAAAATAATTTGTGGTCTGCTAAACTTTTAATGAATTTGACGAATTGAAAATCACTCCATTCAAAATCAGCAAATAGAAGTAAAACGCAATTGATAAGAGCGCACACAATGTATATAGATATATATCTGAAAAGGATACTATTTTATTTCAATAACTAACCCTTGTAGCATTAAACTTTTAAATTTTTTTTTAAGACTCCAGTTCTCTTCATGCTCTGTTTAAAAAATCGAGCCATTTAATGAATTTTGAGTTCATAGGAATAAATTAATAAAACGCATATGAGATAAAATAAAATAAATTTTTAAAATATAAATAAATAATACATAAATAAATAATAAAGAAGTAAGTCCAAATATGTAATCACTAAGTAATAAATAAATGAATAAATACATTAAATTCGTAAATTAATAAACGGACAGATGAATGATCAAAAACAGATAAATGAAAATTTATTATTTCATTAATTAATTAATCAACCAATAAATACATAGAACTGATAATAAATAGGAGAAAAACAAGATAAAATCCGTTTGGATTGGGGTATTTATCGTTATAACTTGTCTACCTGCGCTATCAAGTTTCTCTATTAAAAATTTGTTCATTGTCCTTTGAGGATAAAATTAATTCAAATACACATAGTTTAACCTTACTGTGTATCTCGCCATATTTAATATATGTTAGTAAATCAACACTTCTTTCATCAGGGGAAAAAGAAAACGAATGTAACGAATATTACGTACACATAGGTCACTGGAGTTATTGTTGTTGTTATTGATGTTCTCCTTCTTCTTCTTGTTATTGTTGCTTGTGTTTATGCGTATATATGTACGTGTCTTTAGTGTGTGTGTGTGTGTGTGTGTGTGTGTGTATGTGTGTGTGTGTGTGTGTGTGTGTGTGTGTGTGTGTGTGTGTGTG
>JBCAUA010498778.1:0-15000 GCA_038406235.1 Peronia verruculata | reverse complement strand
CTGCCTGATAATTCGGGAGTCTGAAAGAGAAAGGCCAACGACAGTTTGTCAAAAGCAAAGTTTGAAACTTGTGCAGCCCCTATTTCTCCGGGTGCAAACAAGGACATGAACTATGCAATAAAAAACGTCAATACCGAAGGGAGCTTTACTGTGATTAATTAAATCTGAAACCGGCTGACAAAAGACCGACATGTTTTACATGCAAACTCGAAACCGTGTGCACAGCCTTGGTACGGGCTTGCATCTTTTTTAAGTGAAGAAAAATAAGATGGCCGCGCGTCCGTGGCAACCAATCGCAACAACTTTATGGGGCACGCTCACAGAGTATTGTTGCCGGAGGCTGAGCGTTTACCCATCGAATCATATTCGACATTCAGGATAATCGGTATTGAATAAACTCTAGAAATCCCTTGCTTATCGACTCCTTCTTTCTAAAGTGAAAAGTAGCCCCCAAAACCTCTAGAATTATCTGGCATCAGTAAACTTGAAGTGTGAGAGAGACGGCTCGGACCACGCTGATGTTAGCGAAATGCCAACATTTTTTTGAAGGATCGAATACATTTTGTCTGATAAGGCACGGCCGAAATATCAGTCTTGAAAGGCAAACCACTGTGATCATGCACTATCGAATTTCCCCCGTTTCTCGGCCCTTTTCTCTCTTATTTTTGTTTGGGGATGTGTGTTTTGAGCAAATGCCATCGATGGCACTATCAGGTCGGGACCTCTGGGAAAACCAGTCTAAGCTACCAGCTGCTGATGCTTGTCGGGCACTGTTATCGTGGGAAAGAACCGAAACTGATGGGATTTCAACGATAGCGAGAATATTGTTTCATCGTTATTAAAATACCTTCTCATTCCAGAAAATTTTATCACTTTGCCCTGTCTGGACCTCTGAAATTCAATTAATTCTTTTTGTACTTTTTGTTTTCAGCAGCAGCAGCAACTGCAGCCACAGCAATAATATCAATAATGACATCGTTATCATTTCTATCGTCAGCACTATCCCAGTCACTGTCTTTATCTCTTCCATCATTATCACCGCCATTTTTATCATCATTGAAATCATCGTCACCATCATCATCATCAGCATCACATCCCCACCGTCATCATCTCTCATCTCTTTGTAACAACAATGTCATACCCATCTTGCCCACCATTTTCATCGTCACAATCACGTCACCATCGCCAACCATCATCGTTACATTTATCAGCTCAGTTACAACTACTTTCCCCGCTTTGTTTAACCCTTTCAGTGACAGAAAGAGAGGTGGAGAGAGGGATCCTGAAGGCCAGCAATGTTGACGATCACTGTCTCGCCTACATCAGAGAGATCTGTAACATGAACACAACTCTTATGCGAATTGCCGGCAAGTTTGTGGACTTTGCAGCGCGCAGGTAACCCTAGTCGGATTTAATTGTCAATATTACTTGAATTTTTCAGCCTTATTTCGCTTTTTTTTTTTTTTTTGCCTTAAAAAAAAATATTGATTCTTCTGCAGCATGCCGGTCTCAGCTGTTGCTTGTCTTCTAGTTCAAATACATGTAAATGCAGTTCGGAAACAGAAAGTCAGCCTTCACAAACACACGCAAAAAAGTATTCTCAAATTTAGCTTTGTCAGCTGCTAATAACAGCTTTGGTTTAAATGAGTGGTGAGCAGAGATGGCGACTTTTAACTTATTTTTCCTGCAATATATCATAACCAGTAACTTTGTAGAAATACAACACTACATTATGTACATATATCAGAAGAAATTACATGTGAAGAAAACATTTCGCGATCCCCTTAAATAACCCCAATGATGACTATGGGCTGGGGATCAATTATGTTGTTTAACTATGTCATTCCATTTTCCGTAACTTTTTTTTGGTTTGTTGTAAAATCGCAGATTGACATTTATTTGTGTTATTTCTATCGTTTGGGGATTTAGCGGAAGATTTCAATGACGTGGCAGTTACTTGCAGCGGCTTGCTCTCATGGCTCTGAGAAGCTGAAACCTGCCCACTCTTTGATGTTGCAAGGCATTTTCTTTCTTTCTTTTTCAGATCTGCCTTACCTTCTTTTGCACGCTACTTATAATTATTTACTAACCTAGTAGTAAAGAACAGTACAAGCATTGTAATCGTATGTCTGATGCGTCAATGGGAGAGTGGAATGAGCCGGGAGAAATACCTGAACCTAGCGCTCTTTTTCTGTCACTTGACCAGGCTAGACTGTTTGGAATATTATCAGTTCTAAGAGATTAAATTAAGATCGGTGGTATATATGTATTGCGTTCCCTCTCATGCTGTGAGCAACTGTGGGGAAGCAGCTGCTTTTTTCCCTATTACCTCAGATCACAAAGCCACGGCTTAGCAATACCCGGTACCAAATCTGCATCTTTGCCAGTGCCGCAGTTGGAATGTAAACAGACTATGACGTGTTCACCTCTTATCCCGTTTTAGTAAAATCCATCATGGTCACGATTACTATGAGAATGCACAACGCCAGTGACTTTGACCTCCAGCCCCCCCCCCCCCATTTTCTTCCCATCAGTTTCTCCTCTTTCTCCTCTTCCTCCTCAATTTCACAAATAACTTAAATATCAAGACAGATACTTATGTCTGTTAATCAAGTTTATAGGTCCGTATAAGCATCACCATATTGTAGGTAGAGAATCAACGCCTTGCAGCTTGGGCAAATGAATATTCAAGGCCAATTTTTCATAAATCTGATGTACTAATACTTTTCCCATCCCCCCCCTCCTCTTTCTCCATACCATCGTTCATGCCCACTATCGGAAGTCTGCGACAATGATAATTCTAACTAAAGTGGTACCTTCTTACTTTGCCCTCCTCAGTGTGGACAATGAAGCTCAGAAGTATCTGAAGATCTTACGAGATGAGAAACTTCCAAAGAAGATGCCTCTCAGTAACACGGCCAGGTTCTCCGTGGAGTGGACTGGCAAAGAGGGAATAGACGAGGAGACACATAAGGTCTGGCCTTTCTTTAATATTTGACACAGCACTTTACTCCGCCATTTGCATTGTATGTATATGTTATTGTACACCTAATACTATACATTGATCTAAATATAATTTTTTTTCTTTTTGCACACAGCACAGACATTGTAGACATAGGCATGGTCCATTATGCATGAAATACATTGGATGTAACCATTCCACAAACAGTTCCATTTTTGAAAAAAAGACCCTCTTTCTAGACTCGCTGGTGGTGTCATATCAAATAAGATTATCGTTAAACTCATAAATACATAATTCCACAACAAAGAGTTTTTATTTCTAGACTCACAAGTAGCATCACAACCCTTCCTTAGACCCAAAAATGCACAACAAAGAACTCCAGTCACTCATAAAGGTCATTCAGCAAAGGCTTTCATCATTAGATGAAAACAAAATCTCTTTTTAAAAAATAAACAAGCTTTTTCTTAGACTCACAGCCATATGTCTTCACACAATGTAAAAATTGACCTGAAATCTCAGTGAAGTCATGCGTGCACTTCCACATATATACACTCTCATACAGGAATATTTTGAGAAGTTCTGCGACCATTTCTATGAGAACGTCATCCGTCTTGTGGACAACGCCATGGCCAAGCATGAAAAGTTAGCCAATGACCCCATCTATCTGGAGCCCCTGCAGCATCTTCACGCTTGCAAACGTTACTGCAAGGCTTTTCAGGTAAAGGCACTCTTCAAGCTAATGACTTTCATCGCTATATCACCTTGTTATTTCTGTTCATTTTGTAATTAACAACCATCTCCGGTGGACAATCATCAGTATAATTATCTCACAACATGCCTTTCTTTCCCTCTTTTGTGAGGATATTCATATTACTGCCGTTAAAATAGGTGAAATTATACCAATCTCACTACATTTCTCATCTTCAGCGGGTCTGATTAGTTGTTCTAAAGTGAACAAATCGGAGAACATGTTCAGATTACTATAGATTTATAGATTAAAAATAAGGCTATAGTTTCCAAGTCCACCTCCTTTTGTTTTTTCTTCTTCTATATCTCCGCTCCTCTATAATTGGTGTGGGGGACGCAGTAGCTCAGTGGGTATAGCGTCTGCTCATGGAGAAAACAGGCCGGGATCGACTCGCAGGCTCTGCATCGGGGGATGGCAGGACACGAAGATCGAAAACCCGCATTTTTTCAGTGACTCAACAGTCCCCTGCTTCCTGTGGGTTGGGAAGCCCGATGTTTAGCCTTCTCAGATAAGGGCGAATATATTTGGGAGGTCCCGTGTGTACGTTACGCATGTTAAATAACCCTTGGGAGTTGAAAATCGCTGGAAGAGTGGGCTGAGTGCCGCTGTGGGGGCAAAAGTTCCAAATTCCAAATTTCTTCCAACAAAATTTCCCAGCAAAAATTGGCAACTTCTAACAGCCGAGATAATCCAATTTCTTAGGATTGAGAGGCTCAAGAAAAACAAACAACAATGTAATTGGTGTTTGTGTTAGCTCTAAATTGTTAATACATCCATGACAATTTTTAATTCGTTTAGAGCTTTTGCCTCTCCTTTAGCCTTTATAGGTGCTATATTTTGTTCGAAGGCAAAGACATCATGTGAGTTGAAAACATACAGATCAGTAGTTTTAAGTGGAGTAATATTGTCGAGCCCACCTTAATTCTCCTTAATCCAGTGCCCCATTTCTGATGCTTGAGCAGGCTATGTCAAAGGTGTCAAGATAGCGAATCCATTGAGATTTTTTTACGAATGTTGTGTTGAGTTTGAGAGTGAAAACTGTCTGTTCTCATGGTTATGGTTTTTATAAGCTTTTCAACCTCCTGCAGTGGTGGTTATCTCAGCTGTCCACGACCGTGGTCAAAAAATAACATAACACTATTGTGTTATGTGATCTGCTATCTTCGACGATTATCTGTTCTCATTCATCTTTTAAGTATATAAATATTAGAATGCTACTTGAGTAATGAGAATTTGAATCAATTCTGGGAGGTTGGGCCAGTATATTCATATCTTTCCCGGGCACTACTGACAGTAGTGTGCTCGTTTTATCGCCTCTTCCATATTTACCTTCTACCAACTGTTCAAATCCAAATATCCGAGCTTCCAAATGTAGAAGTCAAATTTAAATCCTTGGATTGATGTCTTGAAATTCGATCAGTTCTAGCCTTTGTAGTCAAAGAGTTAAAGAATTGGCCACTGAATATTACAGTCTACATTATTTCTCCGTCTGGAAAGGGTTAGTATAGTGTATACTGTGTATATCTGCAGGGACGAGAAGAAGTGGTGGAGAAGATACATGAGTATGTCATAGGAGAGAATCAGCTGCCCCTAGTGCTCTTTGGTGAAAGTGGATGCGGCAAAACTTCACTCATGGCAAAAGCCGCTAGCCAGGTAGGAAATATTAAACTGTGCTGTGTCTATATAAGTGGAATCCTTCTGAAGTTTTCCCACGAATTTTTTGCAGCGGTATCTGTAAAGTAGAGATATTAAACACCAAACAAAACAAAGTCAAACATAAGACTAATTAACCAGACAAAAAAGACTCACTCACTCACTCACTCACTCACTCACTCACTCACTCACTCACTCACTCACTCACTCACTCATTCACACTCACTCACTCACTCACTCACTCACTCACTCACTCACTCACTCATTCACTCACTCACTCACCTACCAAATTACATACTCACCTATTTATTTCAGAAATAACTACATTTAAACAATACTTTTTTATTTTAAATCCAAACAGCACAATCTATGGATCTCAATTTGTGTGCAAGTCTGAAATTACAATTCAAACGCTGGTTCTTGCGCCCTCAAAACAAAACAACCCAAACAAAGCATCTTACATGATGACCGATTTAGAAGGGATTAATAACATAATAATATATAGCAAGGAAAAACTCAGAAAATCAGTAACATTCGAAGGCAAAACACCCATGCAAGCGTATGCAGGCAACTGAAATTTAAACAGAGAGATAAAATTAATACTCTGGTCGCATGGTTTTGCAACTCATCAATGACTCGCGCAGTTGCTTTTATCTAGTTATCTCCCCTGCATTAAAATCTCTTTCAGAAAAATAAATTTTCGATTGCATCCCTTTTAAAATTGTGAAATCAAGTAATTTTAATAACTTCATACGTGTCCGAATATCACGTTTTCAGTAGCTATTTTCAATCGATACAGGATGAGCCATGAAATATGCACTTAATCCAGATTAGTTATAGCGGCATAAATCATTGACAATGGTCTTAAATCAGTTTTCAGGAAATTACGAAGAGTCAGTAACAATAATATTCTTTCATTCGCTTTAATCGTATGGAGGGGGAGGGGGCGCAGAGGCTCTGTGGTATGGCGTCTGCTCATGGAGAAAGCAGGCCGGGATCGACTCGTGGGTTCTGCATCGGGGAATGACAAGACACGAAGATCGAAAACCCGAGTGACTCAACGATTGGCTGGCTTCATGTGTGTGGGGAAGCCCGACGTCTAGCCTTCTCGGATAAGGCCGAATATATTTCGGAGGTCCCGTGTGTACGTTAAGCACGTTAAAGAGCCCTTGGCAGTTGAAAATCGATAGAACAGTAGGCTGAGTGCCCCTGTCCGGACAAAATTTCCAAATTCCAAAGTTTTACCCACAAAATTTCTCAGCAAAAATTGGCACCCTCTAAAAAGCCTAGATAATCCTACTTTCTAAGGATTGAAAGGCTTAGGAAAAATAAAAGAAAATCCTACGGACAATCCTCGCCTTTTATTACCGATTTGACTACTAGTTGTTACTCTCTTAACTTTAAAATTCGTTTTGGTTTTTTTTTTTCTTCAATTGTTATTTTATTTTATAATAAATGTTTATTTGATTTCTCTCCTGAGTCAATGATCATTTAAGCTGTATGTTGATATTCTCCTGAAGGTAAAGATTTTGCATTTTTAAAAGTGCAGACAGTCTTAGGGAAGTACCGTGTTTTTGTTTGTTTGTTTGTTTGTTTTTTTAAGTCGCTTTAATCTGTATTTTAGCTTAATAGGTACAGCCTTTCACTCTGTTTGTTCTATTTGTTTTGGGGTGATGCTGTTGTCTTTTTTATTTTGCTTATTTATTTGTTGTTTTGTTGTCACTTTTGTTTTTGTTTTTGATAGATTACTGTGGATGATTTTACATAAGGACAGACAGCCGATAACAATTATGTTTCAAAAAATTGAAACAAGCATGTTAAAAAATTAAGAAACAATAGTAAAACAGCCCATAAGAGTCATAAGAGTAATCATTGAGTCCCGGATGTCAGTGATAAGGAGAATGTATTAATAAGATGGCACTCACTCCATCCACTGTATGCTTGCGAGACATGGAGATTCACAGCAGATATCGAGAGCCAGAGTCAGGCACTGGGGACAAAATTAATGCTTTTGCTATGTCTTTGATATATCATACCTTGACCTCGTGTCACACAAGCGACACCACCAGCAAAACCAGTTGAAGATCTTCTGGCAATAGTCAAGAAAAGGAAGGGGAGGGTTGGGTGTCTGTTTCATGGTGAAAACAACTAACATCGGTCAGACTGTAGCCAGGATCGACTCGCGGATTCTCCCACTGGTGGACACAAAGATCGAAAACCTGCATTTTTTTTCAGTAACTCAATAGTAACCTACTTTCTTAGGGCAGAAACGTCTGACTTCTAGCATTCTCGGAAAAGGGCGAGTATAATATTTCGGTGGTCCTGTATGTACATTACACACGTTAAAGAACCCTTGACAGTTCAAAATCGATGAAGAGTAGATGAAGTGCCGCTGTCCCGGCAAGATTTCCGAAATCTAAATTTCTACCCAAATTCTCAGCAAAAACAGGTAGACACTTAGAGCCGCGATAATCCTACTTTCTTAGGATTGAAAGGCTTCAAAAAAAAAAAAAAAAACGGAATCTGACGTGGCACGGCCACATACACTTCGAGATCTAGAGACCTTACAAAGTCCACAGTACAATGGAGATGGAGTGGGCAAGACAAACAAATAGTTAAGGCGAAAGAAACGCTAGGCAGACAACACAATAGAGTGAATGAGGAAATCAGTTGCGGAACCTTGAGCATGGCACAAACCGTGAGACATGGAAAAAACGGGAGATCGTTGTATCTAGCCTTATTACTTCCCTTTGTTAAAAAAAAAAAAAAAAGATGTTGAGCAAGCTCTCTAAAGAAGAAGAAGAAAAACCAATTTTTTTTTTTTCTTAATGTCATTCCAAAGACTGATCACAAAGCACAAAGACATTGATGAAATTGTAGTAAGAAAAGAAAAAAAAATCTTTCTACCTTAATTTTCTTTGGAATTTTTCATATATTTTTTTTTTTCAGACAAAAGACACAAAACGTGATTTTTAAATTTTTTTTTAATCTTTACACTGGTAGTTCCACCTCTCTTGTCTGGCAAAGGGAGGTAACAGAGCACCTACCAATGTTCTTCCATTGGTGAGAAAATCATTCAGCTCCCGCACCCTCCCCCCTCCCTCCCCCCGCTTCCTCCCTCGCCACCATCCCACCCTCCCAACAACGCCATCCGGCGTAAGCGAACATCAGCGTGAGATCAAACATTTGGGGCAAAGTGTTTTCAGCATTAGTGTTGACCTTCCAAATACATGTATTCTTTTAGCCACCGTCCTCAGAAAAGCTTTCCACAGAACTGAAAAACACTTGTTTAGAAATATTCTTATCAGTGAATTTTCCTAATTTTTTAAAATTTTTAATTCCTTTTTGTTTGGTTGTTTGTTGCTATTGCTGTTTTGTTGTATTTTGTTTTGCCTATTACTTCTTTGTTTGTGTGCTTCATTTTTTGGCGATAAAGATAATTATGAACTCATAGTTATGATTGTTAAAAGTGATACTAATGAGAGATCGGTGTGACCAGCCCTATAACTGCCCTTTGCCGAACACAAGAGGCCTCAAGTAAAAAGTGTAAAGAAGAAGAAAAAAAATAATAATAACTTCATGACATTCGAATATTTATCATTTAACAAAAATGATAAGATCATAACAATGAGAAGAAAACGTTTTCTTTACATCCCCCCCCCCCGCCCCAATTTTAATGACCTATGTTTCAAGAAAAGAACCCGGATGTGCTTTTTTTCGTCTTTGCTATGCTTGTTCAACACACCTAGTGCCGGATCCCCCGATGGCGCTCGGGGTTCTCTGCTCCCACCTGCAGGCGGTGTAAGCCTGTCATCGGAGGGATGTTTCCCATGCAATGCCATCCTCAACATTCCAGGGAAGACATCTCTTCTCTCTCTCTCTCTTTCATTGCTCCTGCTTTCATTTCTCTCTTCTTCTTGACGTGTAAACATATCTTACCGTGTTTGACACAATTTAGCCGTAATCGTGCTGATGTGTCGGTAAAAACCCAAATACACACATACATAGTGCTAGTGACTGAAAAGGGAAGTAATAGGACTGCCTAAAACGAGTTTCCAGTTAATATTATTATCATTATTATTAAAGAAGAATAAGAACCTTAAGATTTTGAACTTTTCTGCAACAAATATGTTCAGAGTCTCGAACACTATTAGTGCACAAAAAATTCTGGTGAACCAACAATATGAAGAACTAAGACATAGAACAAAACAAACAAATAAAAGACAATTTTCAACTGTGTTAAATATCTCGCATAATTCATCTTTTTGCCAATTCGCCGAACAGAAGCTGGAATACACATTTTTGTGGGTTTTTAATCCACTTTCTTTCTTTCTTTCTATCTTTCTTTCTTTCTGTCTGTCTGTTTATCTGCCTGTTTTTGTTTCTGTCTGTCTTTCTGTCGGCCTTTCTTTCTCTTTCTTTTTTAATTTTTAAAAAAATTATTATTAACTGATAATAATATGCTTTCGCTCTTTCTCATTCTTTTTCTTTCTTTCTTTATTATGTTCATTTTTTTCTCTTTCTCTCCCCTATCTCTTTTTCTTTGTTTATCTGTTTTTTGTGTGTTTGTTTTTTTTAAAATCAATTTATGTATGCAGATTTTGTGATATGGTTACTTCACTCAATATCAATCCTCGTCGTTATAACCACTTCATTGAATGCATAATGTAACTCTTGATTAAAAAAAAAAAAAACCTGGCAAGTGAAGAGACGTTTGAGATAATAAAACAAAAAGATCAGACTAATGAAGTTTTATATAGCTAAAAAAAAAAATAAAAATGGATGTATGAATTAGCCTTGTTTTTGTTGTTGTTTGTTGTTGCTGTTGTTCAAAATCTGTGAGAGTTAATCACAAAAAGACTCATGATTCCTGAGCTATGATACCACTGTTAACAAATCCTCACCCCTTTCCTATGCCCCCCCCCTACCTCCCCTCACCCCGAATTCTTATTGTGCCCTGCCCCTGCGAAGAGGATAAAAGTGAATTTTTAGCGATAGGGGTAAATTCGTGGCCACATATTAGGGCCAGCGCGTGCCGGTCACGTGACGTCTTTGACCAATAGGGCTTAGGGAAGAGGCAGCGAGCGCGTGCCGCCGAGCCCGGATGACAATAATACGGCATCCGGTTGAGGCAGGAACCGGCGACAGAAACAAACCGAGGGAGCCACCGCCATTTTTTCCTCCCCTCCCCCCTTCTTTTTCTCTCTTATCATCTTTTGCCCTCCCCCTTTCCTCTCCTCTCCTCACCCTCCCTATATTCATCCAGCCTATTGATTTCGATGGCCAATTTATTCATTAAGTCGAACATCTTGGTCCTGTCAGAAAAAATACTGAAGAAAAAATAATTGGAGAGCGAAAATAGAGGGGGAGAGGGGGAGGGGAAAAAATGGGGGAGGGAAAGAAAAAAGCCATGCAGTTTTCCTCTTTGTAGCCGGAGCGCTCACGAGTCAAAGGGCGAAAGGACAAAACTGTATGATGAGCTGCCTCGATGTTACATGCTCGGGAAAATAGTGAGTACTACACAGTGGGGAGAAGATGGTTATCCTCTATACAACGTGCCACGTGCCGACAAGGACTAATTTTCCGATCGACCATGATTAAGATTTCGCCCTGTGTTCCCGCGACAGTGATTTTGTTGTCTTCTTTTGTGACTTTTTTTTTTGGGGGGGGAGGTTGAGGTGGGGGGGTGCTTTTGTGATTTTTCGAAAGCTCAGGGATGCTTCTTTTCTAGCTTTACAAAGATGCTCTCTAATTTTAATTGCAAGAGAGTCAAAGGGCGGAGAAAAAGGTAGAAAGGATATGTCAGGAACAGCAAGTGTCTATCTGGGCCTCGTCTTGCAATGAGGAAGCATAGGCAAATAAAAAAGTTTCACCACATAGTAAAGGCGAAATAATGTTGTACCGTATTGGCTCGCACATGGGAGCATCTGTTCACAGTTTTTGGGGCGAGGGGAGAGGAGAGCCCCCTCCCCTCCCCTCCCCGACACGATACATAACTAAATGGATTTAATAACACTTTATTACGCCTGGGCAGAGGAAAAAGAGGTGCATCATTAGGTCCAAATAGACTCCAGGTGTAGCTGGACCGATAGGCCCAAATAGACGGCGTCAAAAAAAGAGGGAAAAAAAAAATGTTATTATAGTTAGGTTGAGAAGGCACACTGTTCTATCTTTCGCCCTCACAATATTATTGAGTGTCGGGGCTATATCTGAGCAATCGAATACATGAAGTCCCAAAAAGAGATGCATGGACTGATCGTCAGCTTGGACATGTAAGATTGTAATCCATATTTATGTGCATTTAAGGTTATTCTTGTTTCTAAATCGACAAATGAGGTTACTTATTATCGTTTCAAAAACGACATGTTAAAAAACAAAAAAAACCCTGTTTTATTAGTTTCTTCATTTTCCCCTAAAAGTGTTTAGTGCTAGGATCAGGGTAATTCTGAAAGTCTTTTCTTTTCTCAACTCCTGGAATGCTTCACTTTTGATTTATTTATTTATTTATGTATTTATTTATTTATGTTTAATCATGATATTCACATGAGAAAGAAAACAACGTTCGAATGTTTTAAACTATTACAATAATGAAAAACACATACACTACAAGACGAACTGAATAGTCCCATCGATGTACTATTCGCAAACTTAGTATTATTTATTGGGTGTACGCCCGTGCCAAGAATAACAATAATCAAATAATCAGCTAATATGACGAACTACAAGAAGTTTACTTCTTTGGGATTATTTCATCTTAAAAGTTAAGAACAAAATCCAATTTCCATTTAACACATGCAAAGAATAAACTATACAGTAAAACGTGTGGAGAGTCGTTAGTACCTCATAGATCGTTTCGGCAAAAAAAAAAGCACTTTAAAGTTTTTTGGCTTTTACTTCACGCTATTTTTCGACAGATGATAGACAAACTTTGATGGTAAGGCAATCAGACTGTTTGAAAACCAATGCTGAACGAAAAGATGGTAACCACCATACATGGGCTACCTGTGGTCTCAGCAGAGAGAGAGAGAGAGAGAGAGAGAGAGAGAGAGAGAGAGAGAAAGAGAGAGAGAGAGAGAAATTCTGCGGGCATCGTAATAGGAGATGACTTGTCATAGAAGTGATAGGAATGGTTTGTATAGCGAATCCAAGCCACTCTTAAACAAACAATGAAACGCATAATTATAATAAGTAATGAAACGAGTACTCAGTAATTTTATTCAGATTTTGAAAAAAAACTACAATTATTATTATAGTCTTTGCCTTTTTGGTATGGAAGAAAATTCGCTTAGGACATATTTTCATTTTAATTTTAGTTATCTTTATCGGTGGGATAATGAACAAAAAAGGCATCACAAGGCTAACCTGGCTAATACGGCAGAACAGATCTTTTATGAAGAATAGTAAGGAGAAAAACCAGAGCCACGAGAAGGAAATACAGAGACCTGAAAACTTCACATGTGAAGAATATCATTTTGTGAGATGAAAACGAAGTACCACACTTCGTATAAATTTCAAAAAAAAAAGGCAGAAAAAAGTGAATAATGAATGAGTAACAGAAATGGTGGTTTCCTCCCTGCAAATAAAATTATTTCGGGAACTGCGCAATGTGTGAGTGCACACACATACACACAAATATAGATAGTTATGGACTCTTTGCTCCTCTAACTTCGTGTTACAGCAGAATAGCCGAGATAACTGGATTGCCTTCGAAAGGGTAAAGAAATAGAATGTTGTATCAAATCAAATAAAGATCTAAAAGAGAGAGGGGGAGGGCGGGGGTAAGGGAGGAGGAGTGACGATGGACAAAACAGCAAAAAGCTTGCGTTGATTTAGCCAAACTATCACTATCAACAAAGTGCTCACGATCCTTTTTGCCGCCAGGCAGTTTTCTGTTCTCCCACCTATTTAATGTAAATAATTAAAGAAAGGGCAATGCTAAGAAAAAAGTCCCCAATGAATGTCTGAGCTGTTTGCTTTTTTTAAAAAAAAAACAAAGGTACTGCATGTATTATTTCCACTTCTCAATATACTTTGCCATCAATATGTTTGTTCAGAACAAAAAAGTAGAAAGAAAAAGGAAAGCAAAAAAGGCAGAATGCTCGGTAAAATATATAAATTATCTTTGCAATTTGATGCAATAAACTGGAGAAGTTATACAAAGATTTATAGACGCCATGTATTTCGAAACAAGCATGTTTTTTGTTAAGATTGCTTCTTTTTCTTTCTTTTTTTTTTTTTTCTTAAACAGTATTTAATTTCGTCATCATTGCACAATGGTTTTCTATAAGTTGGATGCACTTTTGTGATGTTATATTCTGGCCACAGAATTGCGTTTTAACTTGTCATAGTATCTTTTTTTTTTTTTAACGCTCACAGATCAGCTTCAGTGATAGAGAACATATTAAAGTGAAATCAGTAAGGTGAGAAAAGATCAAGCGCAAATAACGAGTAAAAATGAGACAGCTTGGCTAAAAAAAAAAGGGGGGGACAACATAAAATAAAGTCAAAATAACGTAATTTAAAATAAAAGTAAAATAGGAAATAAAAGAGAATAAATAAAATAAAATGAAATAAATTCTGTGATGCTGACATGGAGATAAGGACAACCTTTTGCCGCCGCCCGACGTCCGCACAAAAATTGGCCGAGATAGTCTACATATAGGGTGGACCCACACCGGCGTCTGGCCCGACGGTCAGACCGGACCGTTTTCTGGTGCAAAAGAATGAGCGCCGGCACAACAGTAACGAAAGGTAATAAAAAACGGCAATCTGCCCACACCGAAACCAGACATACCGGACCAGACAGTTTAAGGCCAACAAGAACTTAACCTTAAAAAGAAATAAAATAATAATTATTAATAAAATAAGATAAACAAAATAAATTAAATTAATTAAATAAAATGAAATGATAAAATACACAAAAGGAAAGAAAAGAAGAGAAAACAACAAAAAATAAACATTTTTAAACAACTAAATTTACCCACTAAAACTCAAGCACCACTCCATCAGTCAGCTGTGGTTCCTCTCATTACCGTGAAGTTATCGCTATTATCATCACTGCCGTGCCAATTCATCCCCACCAACTGCTACCACTGGAATCACATCCTATATTTTGTTGCTGTTTTGTTGTTGTTGTTGTTGTTGTTGTTGGATTTATTTTCATGACAACAAAAGACAAATTTTAATATCAATGTACTTGTGGTGACAGAGTGGCCAAAAAGAGACTGGAAAGGTTTTGTGGGAAGAAAGCATGATATTGTATAGTTAAAGTGATGATCGGTTTTTGGAGGCGGCGTGTACGTGTATTGTTTTCAATGGCCGTCACAGATAACACTTACAACGGAAATGACTTCACGTGTTTAATCAACTTCAGTTCCAGCAACACCACATCCAGGTCTCTCTCGTGCAGCAGGCAGGACAGAAATTTAAGCAAACTAGCAACAACAAAGAGAAAGAAAAGAAAAAGAAAACAAAAGTATTAATCATCATGACTTTGTTAATTTAGGAATTGACAATTTAGCCTAATATTCAAACACCTTTCTTTTTTCTTTTCTCTCTCTCTCTCTTTTTTTTTTTTTTTTTTTTTTTTGTTTTTCTTTTTTTTCTTTTTTTTTTTTTTTTCGGCCAAAACTTACCT
>JBCAUA010498336.1:0-17067 GCA_038406235.1 Peronia verruculata | reverse complement strand
CTTGAACAATTGCGAATGCCTGCAGGCAATGCATTCCAGATTAAAGGCCCTGCATATGAAAATGCTCTGTCCCCATACTTTTTCTTATGGGAATCAGGAATAGAGAAGTGGTTAAGACTCTTAGATCTCAAATTTGATAATTTGACAGATAATTTGACTTTAACTTTTTTGTCTTACTGAAATAGTTATATGATGCAATGAAGTGCATTTAGTCTACATCAGATTGAATCCTCTTACAATAGTTAATGACGTTCTCTCTGATGTAACTTGACAGAATCTGAGAGCTCAGATGTACAGTATTGAAACTGGAGACAGGCTCAAGATCAAGAAAATTGCTGGGCGCATCGTGCCAGCCATTGCCACAACCACAGCAGCAGTGTCAGGTCTGGTAACCATTGAGATGATCAAAGTCCTGCACCAGGCACCACTAGATCAGCTGAAGAACTGTTTCCTCAACCTGGCCTTGCCCATAGTCCTGTTGTCTGAGCCAGGACCTGTGGCTAGGACAGTATTGAGGTAAGTACATGTATTTAACTCTGGTAGTGTCAAGAAGTTGATCTGATCAAAGACTCATTTATCAAACTTTGCATCAGAAATCCTTTCTCAGCAGCACATGTTACAATAACATGGTACCTGGTGTACCATATTAAAGCACAACTTGTCATTCCTTACACATAGGTATGTATGTCATCCTTGAAATCTTGATACTATATCAGATTCTGTTGACACTTTCAGGACTAGGCTTATGAAAATCTGCCCCAAAAAAACTGCATATATTGCTAAAAACAAATTTATTGACCAGTTCATTACATTGAGCTTGCACAAAAATGATCTTTATTAGTGGCAGTGAACATTGCTTCAGGGGTTGTATTAGTAAATTAAATTTTATCACGTCAGTTCAGCCTGTAGGTAGTTTGCAACAAAATTATCATAACACTTTCTTTGTGTTTCTAAAGTTTGGCTCACACTATGCTGCACTTTCTACTATTTCCCACATCATCCCATAAGAGACAGTTATATGTCTTACTGTGTTATACCTAGATAAAGCATAAAGAATTACTGAAGGACTGGAGAAAAAAAAAATAGCTCAGGCACAACAGCAAATGTATGATAGCAGGATAGTATTTTTTATTTGAGAGAGCATTTATGTAAACTGACATGCACTTCACAAAATGCTATCATTTTCAGAGAGGGTCTGAGTGTGACTATCTGGGACAAGTGGGAGATCCGAGGCTCGAAAGAGTTCACTCTACAGCAGTTCATTGACCAGTGCAAGGTAAAGGTTGCTTGATAACTAACTTTGAATGGGAATTTCCATAAAACTTTGAAAATTTCATTCCCTCTGATCAAAGGTAGCAGAAAACACTTTAAAATTGTTTCTGTTGAAAAAGTCTATCTGCAACACATGTTGTAAAATATGCTTCTCGTCCACTCAATAGGATTCAAATATATATAGATCCTTTCCACGTTCATGTTTACTTCCGTGTTTGGATGCGAATTTTTGGTGGGCGGATGCGGAAGCGAAACGTCATAAGTGATTTACTTCCGTGTTTGAAATATAAACAATAGACAGTGGGGCGGACGCGGAAGCGAAACATCATATATACTTCTGTGTTTGAAATGTAAATAACAGAATGGTGGGCGGACGCGGAAGCAAAATGTCATAAGCGAACAACCTATAGCCTGAGGGCTGATCTCTCGGCCTTGGTCAGATTGGCCATTAACTAAGTGCTCCGGTTGAAACTGCCATGACTAGTAACTTGCAGGTGACTTTTGCAGAGCATTAGTCATCACAAGTTTATGTTCTAGAGGAGTGAATACTGCAAATTTATATTTATATGATTTATCTGCATCATATATCTTTATGCCGTGATAACTATACTCCTTTGATTTTGTGCTGTGGAATAATTGTTGACAATGGAAAATTGAAAAGGTGATAATGTTTTGACTTAATTTTCAGTTGAATCTTCCCGATCTGCGACATTTGTATATCAGGAAACATGAATGGCCATTTTCCAGTGATACCAAAACTATGATGGTCCAGTGCCATGCTGAAATCGATGAGGTAACACCAATGTCACTTTGCCTAAGATTGTTGTGTGTCACATGACCAGTGGGAGTGAGTGTACCAAGAAAAAGGGAACCTAATTGAGTACAGTTGGATTTTTACTGACAGTGGCTTCACAGAAAATGAATTTTCATTATGGATACCTCGGCACAGAAGAGTTTCGCAGCGAAATAAATTGTTTCACCAATTTAACGCACAGTCATTGTGGTTCTCATTGATATCAGTAATCCAGATCAGGAAAAAGTTGAGATAAGACTTATTTGTTCAGTTGAGGGACATATTTTTCTTTGCTATACAGAACATAGCAGGAAGTTGGGTGGTTGAACTAAGAGATCTCGAGAAAGACATCATATTTTGCAGAATATCTGTATATGCTTTTGGTATGTGGGTAAATGAAAACATTTTTAGGCTAGAAATGAAAGCTGAGACAGACCAGTAAAATAAAAAAAAACAGACAGAGAGGCAAACAGACAAAAATTGCTTTCTCAGGTGTAACAATAAATCTGGTGGTAGACTTTCACTTTTTCTGCATTTATGTATGAGTGTGATCTTCACAGGGAAAATGGAAACATTCACAGTTGGTGTTAAATGTTTTCCATGATCTGATTTTCTCAAAACATTTGAGTGGAAGTGGATTATGTGATAATGGGATGAAATATCCCCAACATATGTGGGCCAAAGTATAACATATGCTTTGATAAAAGTTATTTAGATGAGACAATATGTATCCATTTTGATTTTCTTTTCAAATTCTTTAATGAAATGTTATATTAAATATGTTTGTAAATGTTTCTGTTAAATCTGCATTTGGGTCAATTCTGGTGAAAGCCTACAGATACAGTCCATACCAATGTTTCTGTATTTAAAAAAAAAGGACAATCTCATTGTACAGCGCCACGAGGTGTTCTTCCTGAAAGGAGCCTTAGAGCGAGTGTTGCAGAGATGTGGTTTCTACTTCAACAATGGCACCACCTTGCCCCTCAAGGACAAGCAGCGAGAGGAGTACCTACAGGATGGATACAGGCTGGGCCAGACAGGCCTCAGAGGTCTGCTATTGCCTAGACCTTATTTCTCAGTCCTTCTTTAGGGGCTCAGACATCAGTGTTTAGTGGAATGAAAATTAATTTGTTCCAGGGATTCTGCATACATTTTTTTTGCACTAACTTTTACGACTGGGTGGTCAAATTAGACTCAATGGTTTTTGCGACCATATTTTCCATTTTGATCAATCAAAGAACATTGTTTGATGTGATTCACAACATTGGATTAGATGTAGATTCTAGGTCAAGATTGTAGACCCCAGAAGGGAGAGGTTCCAGCACCAGTCCGAGTGGGTTCAGGGTGGTTATGATTGAGGTTAAATTTAAGGTTTGGATTAGATATAGATTCAGAGTTAGGGAAGAGTTAGGGTTTATTCAAATACCATGGAACATTTGATTTCAATATTATTATCTTCTTGTAGCAGTGGGCTTATCCAAATGGTTTAGGTTGTTTTCCAAACCTATACTCATCATTGTGGTCAGTATATAGAGAGGTTTGAACAAATTGCATTCTTTCCTGATTTGCTGACAGCATTTTTAGTTTCAAGAATTCAGAAAAGAAAGTGTCAAAAATCAGATCCCAACCTCTACTCTGCCTTTTACATGTAGATGTGACAGTTGGCCTTGCTCATGTAACATCAGTAGATTCAGTCATAAAAGGTATTGCAGGAGGAGAGAAGACAGCCAACTCATTGGGAGACCATTGTGCCCAGCCTTATTACTTCCCTTTGCCAGACAAAAAAAGGTGTTGAACAAGTAGTGTAAAGAGGAAAAAATCTTTTTACTTTCTGTCATTCAAAAGACTGATCACCAAAAAAAAAAAAAAAATTGACAAAATTACAACGATTAAGGAAACATTATCTTTATACCATAAAATTTTGGGAAATTTTCTTGTGTTTGATTCAAGAAGGGGGCAAAAGTGATTTTTTTCCTCTTTATATTGCTTACTCAGCACCTCTGTCGTTTGGTAAAAGAGTAATAAGTCTGGGCACAGTGATCTCCAGTTAGTTGTCACCACTGCTTGAAAGCAGGTTACAGGCTGCTTGAGTCTTAAACAAAGGAGTAAAAGTATTAAAAATGTGTTTGTCCATTTCCTCGGTGTTTAATATAGCTTTTGGTTTCAGTTTCATATAGAAGATTATGCTAAGAATGTTTATGTCTATGTCCTCAGTCTTGGGTATGGCCTACGGCAAAGACGTCTCCTCCCTGGTCTATGTAGGTATGGTTGGGATCATGGATCCTCCTCGTACTGGTGTTCGTGAGGCTATTCAGACTCTGATGGGCATGGATGTTGGGGTGAAGATGTTGACTGGTGATGGAGAGGACACGGCCAAAGCTGTAGGTGAGTATCTATTTATAAGTGAGGAAAATGAAACACTTTGGATCCTACTTCTTATTTCGACACAATTTTTTTTCGATGCTCTCGTCTAGGCGAAGGTGGACAAAAACAAATTAAAAGTAAAACAATAAAGGCTTGACTGGCCAGTTTAAGTTGTTCCTAGAGACATCTGGCTGCACAGACACATGGAGAGCTGACAATTTCAGCCGCGGCCTGACAGGATCACAACAACGGCTGAGATAGTCTTATTCAAGAGACTGAAAAGCCTAAAACTTACCAACCTTTGGATTCCCCACAGCTCAAAAACTAATGAAAGAAAGGAAAAATGATGAAGCTGTGCTTTCAGATTTCTGAAAAACCTAAAACCTACCAACCTTTGGATTCCCTATAGCTCAAAAACTAATGAAAGAAAGGAAAAATGATGAAGTTGTGCTTTCAGATTGTGGGTTTATATAAAAAAAATGTTTTTTTAAAAATTATTTTAAAACAGATGGGGGGGGGGGGGGGACTTTCCTTAACTATTCACTAACAATGAACACTTTCCCAGAACTTGGCTAGTGGTGAAGGGACTTTCTAAACACTGTTTTCCATAGTTTTGTTGTTGCTGTTGTTGTTGTTGTAGTTGCTGGTGAGCTCTGTGTGTTATGAATACAGTGATCATTTGTGTAAATTTTAATGGTTAACATCTTTGAGAATAAAATGGTTTTAGATTACGTCCTTTCAATTAATAGACAGGAAGAGAGAAATTGTTTGTAAATCTTGCACTGGCCCCTTTACTAAGAATTTTGATAGCATGAAAATTAGTAGGCTTGCACTGAGTACATAGCATTGGTCAAGAATTTTGTCTTATGTTATATTGAAGTTTCAGTTATTGTGTTCTGCAATGTTGAATATTCCTTCATCAGTTGACCAAACTCATAATTAATCTGCACAGTTCTGAACTTATGTCATATGCAATCTTATAACATGAATTTTCATAAATTTCTATTGTTATTTTTATGCTCAGAATACTATATAATTTTTCATTTCAAAACTAATATTGAAACATCACCTCATAAAAGTTCTTGAAGTTTTCCTATATGGAGTTAGGCAGAGCTCAGGATATCTACATTGGAATTTCATGTCCTCTGATTGAATGGAGTCATAGTTGCTCTCTGTAGCTGGTTTCATTTTGCCTATCTCATCCATTGTTTCCCAGAGAGATTTCTCAGATCCAAAATGTCTCTAGACAATGCAGATGTTTTTTGTCCTTTTGAAATGACATGAAATAGCTTTGTGTAAGGAATCTAACAGTTGATTTTTTATTATTATTATTTTATTTTATTATTTTTAATTTTTCTTTTTTATACATGTAAACCAACTGGTGGTAGGAAAACTCCTCAGTTGGAGCGAGACAGGTGACGGTCTTCAGAGGAAGAGTGGGAGGGATATATAGAATATACAGAGGAATATATAGTGACATTTGTGTTTTTAGGCTTGTTTGCTGATTTGCTTTTTCATATGTATTCCTCTGTGATAATGTGTGTTGCCAGCTGCCAGAATAGGCCTGTATGCTGAGGGGGTGAGCACCATGTCTGGAGATGATCTGGAGGTCCTAGATATCAGTCAGCTGGCCAAAGTCATAGAAGGTGTTGGCATTTTCTTTAGAGTCTCCCCAAGACACAAGCTCAAAATTGTCAAGGTAAGTTGTCAACTTTTAAGCAAAGAATCTCTCCATATATTATGAAAAAAATCTCCTCTACAGATTTAACGCCCCAGCCCCCAGTTTTAGAGAACCATTCACACTACAGAGAAAAAAAAAAATTCTATCTCCTCCAATTTCTTGCATATAATGGAAATGTACACATGTGCCTGATGTTCAGGTTGTGGAGGAAAATGGTTAGCTTATTTTTCTACCCTCCAAAGACCCATCTTCTTTACCTCTTTCAGTTTTTACAACCATAGTAGAGGCTCAATAAACTACTTGGTTACCTAGCACCCAAATCAGCAGTGTTAATTTAAGCTTACAACTGCTGACAATAAATGCAACACTTAACTAGCAAAACACTCGAACTGATCACAATGGCATACTGGGTCATATTTTAAATGAAAGCTTAGAAACAATGAACAGTTGTGAGTGAGCAGGCAAGTAGTTAAAGGTAAATGTATAAATTCTTGTATTCAAATTTACTATCTCTATCAGTGCACTGACTCTGATTCACTTTTTCGTCATTCCATGTTGTGCTATGTTTCAAACCTTTCAGCCCTCTCAGAGAGCTATCTCAGTTGAGGAATCATATGTCTTGCGCCCATAGCAAATGAGTCGGAAGTCGCTCTGAGCGAGGACGATAGTGAGTTCTGTCCGTTTTTGACTATTTCCTGACCCAGATACCAAATTTTTCTTTTCAGATCAGAATTGAATGTTTGTTTTATACAAATAAAAGATTTTTGTCTCAGTTGGAAAATAGTTAAAACAGATGTAACTTGAAATCTCCCCGATCGACACTTCCGACTCATTTGCCCTGGGCACGAGACATATACCATGCTAATGTATCCTTTCTTTCATCATTTGCAGGCTCTACAAGCTGCCAAGCATGTGGTGGGTATGACGGGTGATGGAGTAAACGATGCTGTTGCTCTCAAGACAGCTGATATTGGTATCTCCATGGGCAAAACTGGCACTGACGTGTCCAAAGAGGCTGCTGACATGATTCTGGTGGATGACGATCTCAGCACTATTTTGTAAGTGTGGAGCTCTTTGGTCATGATATTACGTTTGTGTGGACCACCAAAATTCAGTTTTTCTTTATTGACTATCAAACTATAACCTTCCTCCTGAAACCACTCTGACCAACTACCAGTGTATCAGCATGGCACCACACTATTTCATTTGCTGTCTTCTTTCCATCAGTCTAGCAATGCAGTGACATAGCCATATGTCAAATATATATATCGGTATTACAATCATAATCAGTGTCATAAACATTTTATACAAGTGTTTAAAAATTTGGCTGTCTACTGGCAACAGAGTCAATACTCTAGAAGAAACAAACAATATCTAGAACTTGATATATTCAAAATTGAATACAGTGATCATACTGAACAAATTTTGGAACCTCTTTATTCTTTGACAGGGTAACAGTGTTATAGTCACTCTTTCTTTCAGTATTTCCAAGCCTGCGCACCGCTGGACCCTAAACCCCTAACCCTAAACCCCTAACCATATTAATGGGAGATTATTTCACCAGCCCAATTACTTCCCTTTGCAAGACACAAGAGCTGTTGAACAAGCAATGTAAAGTACCAAATTATTGTTGTGCTCTTTGCTTGAAACTTGCATCAAGAACAATTTTTAAACATTCATGGTTTATTTAGAAACTGTTTTCTTTCTTATTATTAGAGTTTTATTCATTTTTTTTTTTTTTTATCAACTGTTTGAATAGCAAGAAATAAATGATTTCATTCTTCATTGTACAGCTTTGCCTAACATCTCTTGTGTCTGGCAAAGGGAAATAAAAGGGCTGATCAAAATAATCTCCCCTTCTAAGTTGGATTTATGATAGTCTGAACCAATGTAACCCTTTATATCTGTTGCATATAAATGTAGTTTTTCCATTTTGTGAAATGCGAACAAAAGCTGGTCGTAATTTTGTGTCAGTTTGGCCATGATTAACCCATTGAATCCTACAGTCCGGTACACTGGGCTGATTTTCTGGTGTCATATTCCCACACAGCCCAGTAGACCGGGATGACACACTCAGCCCAGTCCTTCACATCCACTACAGTGAAAAATAGATCTAATGGATCGCTTTGGGGCAAGGACATTTATGAATGCCATGATTACAAATATCTGCACCCATGATAGCGTTTGACGGTTGTGTTTTACATAAGATATTGAACATCAAACGAGAAATGGACTTTCTCGGCCCAGAAGGCCAGGGACAGGGGGTTTTTCAGGCACTGGTGACCAGGGTTCAAAGGGTTAACTGCAACAAAGATCCTGCCATGTTGGTTACAATAATTGCTAATATCCACATTTATAATCTTATGTTATAGTTGAATTTGGTGTTATATTAGTGTAATGAATTAATGATCAGTTTTTTTGTTGTTTTTTTTGTAATGCATTCTATCAAATGGACTATTCATTCCCCACTTTCCTTATTTTCTTATTTTCCTCCCAGGGCTGCTATTGAAGAAGGGAAAGCGATTTTCTACAACATCAAAAACTTCGTCAGATTTCAGCTGAGCACGTGAGTGCATTGACATCTTTCATTATATGTACATGACAGTTTAGATGTCATCCCTAATCTTAGCGCTACACCATCGTCTCTTGAGACAAACAGATGCCGACGACGATGATGATGACATGATAGTTTGATAACTTTTCTTTTTATAGTCTGTTTTGTTTCGCCTCTTGTAGTAAATCTGTCCATTGACATTCCATTTTCTGTGGTCCATATCATTTTATCTGTAGCATATCACGGTATATCAGGTTTGAATAATATTGTAAGCCAGCAGAGTTCACCGGTATTCCAAGAAATCCCATCAACTCATGACCTTGGCCTTGCCTCACTTCTCGGCTTGACCCTGTTATGATGGATAGGACATTGTGACTAAAACTTTTCGCCTTGTATCTCTTGAACCTAGATGCCCTCCCAATAGTAATAGTAGTGAATATTTATGAATTTGATAATGAGTTAACGATGAAGGAAAACACCTGACATATTTCCAGCTAAAAATCTTGTGTTCTTCTATTGTGCTCTTAGAAATAGTTAAGTTTTCAACCATTCACAAGAGAAATCATGAGTTGAGTCTGTAGGTATAGGCAACAGATAATTGTCCACAGCATCAGATATTTGCAGTTAATCACATGCTTTTCTTAATTCATGAGCTTCTGTAGCTGTTTAGATCTTTATATTTCTTTCTTTCTTTCTTTCTTTCTTTCTTTCTTTCTTTCTTTCTTTCTTTCTTTCTTTCTTTCTTTCCTTTTTGTCTCTTTATTTCCTTTTCTTTCTTTCTGTCTTTCCTTGCTTTCTTTCTTCCTTTCTTTCTTTCTCTTGTCCTCTTTCCTGCATTCACTCTGTTCTCTCTGTTACAACATAGAACACTCAGTTCTCATTTAACACTTACAGGAGCATTGCTGCTCTATCGTTGGTAGCTATTGCCATGTTGATGAGGCTACCTAACCCTTTGAATGCCATGCAGATCTTGTGGATTAATATAATTATGGATGGTCCACCAGCTCAAAGGTCAGTTTAAAATTATTCCATCACACATATATGTCTCTTTGGTCACAGCCATTTTCTCTCCTGTTTTTTTTTTTTTTTTTGGTGTGTTTCTCTTCTCTTATTTGAATCATTAAGACTTCATTAGGTTAGCACAGTGTGTAAATTTTCCCAATTTATCGAGAAAGTTGAAATTTACAGTGAAACATTACCCATAGACACCATGGAAAGTTATCCATAGATATTATGGAAAGTTACCCATAGACATCATGGAAAGTTACCCATAGACATCATGGAAAGTTACCCATAGATACCATGGAAAGTTACCCATAGACATCATGGAAAGTTACCCATAGATACCATGGAAAGTTACCCATTGACATCATGGAACGTTACTGATAGACACCATGGAAAGTTACCCATAGATACCATGGAAAGACTAGAAATAATAAAAATTTTTAAAAAGACAAGTCAATTGTTCTGTCCAAATGTAGGGGGAAAAGAAAACACGTAAATGACAATGACATTGTTATAATTTTTTTTTATGACATACAGTACAATGAGATAAGATGTAGGAATATAAAAAACAGAAGTTAATGAGTTTGTGGGTATTTGTGAATGAAGGAAACAGATCATTTACTGTTGCTGTTCAGATTTTCAAAAGTTTCATCTAATTAACTAATATGTGGTGTTTTTTTCATGCCCTGGTGTGCAAGGTAACATTTTAATCCCTATGTATTTATTACTATCAGCTTGGGTGTTGAGCCTGTGGATCATGATGTCCTGCGACAGCCACCCCGCAAAGTTAGTGATAACATCATCACCCGCTCCCTGGTGACCAATGTCATATTTTCATCGGTCATCATTATCATTGGGACGATGTGGATCTTCCATGAGGAGGTGAGGAACTCAATTGTTGTCCAAAATTTTTCTGATACTGGCGATGATATCATCGTCTGCTCTTCATATGCTCCATAGCGACTGATATTCCATGCCTCTCTGTCATGATATCATGAGCTCAGTTCTCTTTTGCCTTATCCCCATTTTTGACATTTTGGAAAATTGACAAGTTGTGTTTAGCAACTGCTTTTGTACATAGGAGATAGGACAAAATGATTTTCAATATATACCTTTTTGGGCAAATGATCGATGAAATGACTACAATATATGGTAGATTTACTTTCCCTTTTTCTCATGACATATATATCTCCAAATCGCCCAAAATGGAGTTAGGACAACAAAGAACTGAGCTCGCAGTATATGGGACCATGGAAGCTCTTCAGTGATAAAAGCAGAGTCAAACTTTCTTGTGATAGATATTCATTTGGTGTTGGAGCCACTCGTTTCGTTTTGTTTTTTTTTTATCAGGGAGTTTTCATTTAGGCCACCACTAACCTTAGCCCATATGCTTGATTATTCATTCACAAACACTAGACATTTTGAAGCATAGATAGCCCATTTCCTGAGGTGGTTATTTTCTGTGTGCTATGGCAATGCTTGAATCACTGAATTACAATTTTTTTTTTTTATATGTTGTGTCCATCACTGAATCACAATATTTTTTTATATATTGTGTCCTGGTATTTATAATGAAATAAATGCTTGAAACCACTACAAAACCATTTTTGCTAGAGCTTTAGTCAAGTCATGTCATACTGTTATAAATCTGTTGGCTTTATTTGATGTTGTTATTGTGGTCTGTTGATACTGAACCATGTGATGAAGTGAGTAAGAAGAACATGAGGTTTCAGTAAACTAGTTTAGTTAAGCCCTCTCAGTCTGTGATGCTCTCTATAGATTGAGCTTCAAATGCTATTTCTTTCTGGGTGCTCTGTGCAGATGGAGGATGGCAAGATCACTCCCAGAGATACTACCATGACTTTCACCTGTTTTGTTTTGTTTGACATGTTCAATGCGCTCAGCTGCCGATCCAATGTGAGTATTTTCAGCTCTGTCATGGTACTGAAGCTTTTGTTTCTGTTAACTCTCAAGCTTATCAGATCTTTTAATGTGGATCATTTGGACGGAATTTTTTTAAAGTTTTTATTTGCAGCCCATTATTAACTACTCCATTGCTATCCATAGTAAGAGGAATGTCCACAGATCAGTCTCTTGGGTGCAGGGGAATGTATGTGGTACGTCCAGAGCCAGTCCACGCCCACCATCCTTTCTCTCATCTTTGATCTGATGCTCTTACTACTACTAGATGTTCACATTAATGTTAAAGACATTCTGATAGCAGCTACAAGCTGATGATTGGCAGATGAGGTAACGATAAGAGCCACAATCAGTTTATTACTTCTTTCTTCATGTAACATTGAATAAAATCAATGTGGGAATTACTTGTGGGACAGCAGAGAGCAGAAGTTGGTTGACTGGCACACAAGAGGCAGACTGAGCACAGCCAGAGGGCAGCAGTAAATTGGGTGAACAAGATTGACCATATCATTGTTGTTTGGTGTAGGAATGAAGAGATTAGTTGATTTTTATTTCTTACATCCAATGAGTATAAGATTTGGTCTGCCATTTTTTTTGTTGTTGTTGCTGTTTTTTTTTTTATGTAACCCTGGCCAGGAGAAAAATTCTCAATGATGTATAACCCTCCCTGAATTACAGACAAAATCTGTGTTTCAAATTGGCCTGTTCTCCAACAAGATGTTTTTGTACGCTGTGGGTGGGTCTATCGTTGGGCAAATGCTGGTCATCTTCTTCCCTCCACTGCAGAGAATATTCCAGACCGAAGCCTTGCATCCATTTGGTAAGTGCCATATCACACAGTAGCCTGCCTGCCTGTTCTGTTGTGCTGCTGCCTAAACCATTTTGGATTTTGTGAGAATACAAAACAATCATTCTGCAATGCATCGGAAGACATGATTTTGTTTTTTTAGTATTCTGGACATTGATTACCACTTGGGTTGTTTAAGCTGGAGTATGGACAGATGTGGCTTTATTAGTATTCAGGTTGTACATTATTAAATCAAGTATTCATGAAACAAAAGCCATGTAGAGAACAATTAGTGTAAATGCTCGAAATGCTGACCACTAGCAATATTCCAATATCAAGAAATCGATTGATAATAGAGAATCTGAAAAATATCATATACTTAATCAAAACATGGAGCAAATAAACATGATCAGACATAATAATGCTCTCAAACATAGTAATGAATACAATTCGAACATATACAATAATTTTAACTAACAAATTCTCCATCGAAATGTAGGAACAATAAAGCAGGAGTACTGACTGCCAACCAAATCAAAAATATTTTGTGAATGATACATGAAAGAATGTAGTAAAGAAAAAGTTTATTAAGTATTTATCTCTTTAAAATTGCTTTAACTTCCAGAATTACTTACTGAGCAATCATTGCGATATTTATGACAGAGGAATGTTATATCTTCTTCAAAAACTTTATAAAATGTTTGTTCTGCAATTAATGGCTCACTCTATAATGCATCTATGTACTTTTTGTAAAGAGTTGGATGGAATAAAAGCCTTTAAAAAAATTGTTATTCATTTCCTTTGGGTATGGTGTGTGAATTCTTGTAAATGCAATTCTGTTTATTTATTTTTGTTCGTTTGTTTGTTTGTTTGCTTGTTTAGTTTGATATTTATGTAGATTTCAATCTTATGATAGGTCTATCTCAATTTCGAACGCCTGTCTATATTGGTCAGAAGAAACTTTTGAGTTTCCCACATCTTATCCAGAACAATATTTAATTTTTAAATGTACATTGATTGCTGTTTTCATAGTACCTTTGAGCAATCTCCGAATTTATTATCAGAATCATAACGCTTTTAAGAAGGTCACATGTTTTAAAATTTTCGCAAAAACATTTTCTTCTTACAACTGGCTGAAGAAATGTGCAATTCTGGTGATGATGTCATCAGTATTTTTTCGGTTTTATCATTTCAGACTTTGTCCTGCTCTTCTCACTCACCTCCTTGGTCTTTATTGTGGCAGAGGTCAGGAAGTTGTTCTTTCGGCATCGGGCTCAGCAGCAGAGACACCGACGAGAGAGCTTATTTTACCCAGAGAACATGGTATAGCACTGGCGAGTTGATGCTTGGCTTGGTGTTACACTTTCACTTCAAGTTGTGCATGACTTCAGTTGCTTATCTTACAGTTACTCCTTAAATTCCAAAGTGTATCATCCTGAGGCAATGTCACACACACAAATGAATGTACGGGTATTTTTATCATTTAATACTCTGCTAGTTTGAATTAAATAACTGTGAAATTTGAAATTCTGCCAGGGTATATTGCAAAGGTTTAGGGAAAAGGAAGATGGATTTATGTCACCAACTCACCAAAGATGTTTTGGTGGAAGTAAAATGTAACACTAATGAGCGATTTTTTCAGCCAGCTAGGTTACTTCCCTTTGCCAAGTACAAGAGGTATAAGACAAGCATTGCAAAGAAGGAAAAAATCACTTTTTCTCTTGTTATTTGAAGTACATGAGGCAAAAAATTATGACAAAATTATCAGCGTAAGAAAAAAACATTTTCATGATATGGTGAATTTTTCAGAATTTTTTGTGACCTATATTTCACGTAATCAGCAAAAAAGTGATATTTTCCTTCTTTACAATGCTTGTGTTATACCTCTTGTACTGGGCAAAGGGAAGTAATTTGGCTGATGGTCAAAATGGCTCATTGCAAAATAATAAGGCCTATGACATTAATTTATGTCAAAAGTACGGTACATATAAATCAATTGCAAAGTATGAAGGGTAACGCATTGAGCAGAGCAAATCTCTTGACACTATAACCAACAAATTGTTGAACATTCCTTTGGATCTTATAAATCCATGACGTGAGTGATACTGCTGTACAAAATAATTAGTAAAAGGAAATAATCTCATGAACACTTGTACAAAGCAATACTGAATGGTAGAGTGTTAAGGCAAGGAATAAGCCATGAATCTCTTGAAATCCACAAGGGATGAGGCTGAGGGATAAGCCAGAAATAGCTTGCTGGAAATGTGTAGACAATTTCAGGAGCAGCAGCTATTCATGAAAATGTTTGTACTTGTGCAAGATCAGATTGCATGAAAGTTTTTGATCAGTTACTTTTTTTGACAGACAGTGACCAGCTGATGACATTGAGAAACATATTATTTGGTGGAGACCGTAGGGCTGAGTCTGGGTGTATAGTCAGCTTGGAATGTGTACATGAAAATCTGCTTGCTTCCAAAGATCATTTTTTCACAGCATGAGAGAGAGTGTACATTTCCCTCAGTTGTTCTTTTCTGTTGTTCTCACAGCCTGAAATTGAACAAGTATTGGATTTGTGAAACAGATTTGTCTAAATGTAAATTTAAAAAGTATGGAGAGGTTACCATGTGGAGGCCAGGAACTGAATGAGACTATTACCATGCTATATTTTTCAAATTCCTTAAATTATTGCAGCCATTTTTTCCCCGTTGAATTTGTGCAACTTCAAGAGTGAAAACAGCATCACTAAACTGAATGCAGAAAAGCACTGGCAAATGACTAAAAGCTTTCACTTTGAAAACTTGGCACTTCTGAAATTATGCCCATTTTCTGTACATTTATTTCTCCATTTTTACTGTGGTTAAACTAGTTGTTGTTTGACTGGCTGATAGTTTCTGCCTGGAAATTAAGATTTTTCTCTGATATGTTATAATGCAAAAAAGAAGTCAAACGACTTTTCTCACAAGTCCTCAGCTTCAGTGCAAGGTGACATCTGCTCTGGCAATCAGTGGTCATACAATTTGCTTTTTTCAATAAATACTGACATTACTGGACTTTTTATACAAACTGCATATAAGCAAAGAAAGGCTCAGTAATAGTACTATTATTCATTATTAAACTTACCCAAGAAAGAGTTCACACTTAGGAAAGTTGTTAGGCCCGCCTCCTGCGTCATGTGCTCAACATACACAGGACCATCATCCCACAGAAGGTCCCAGCCTCCGACTCGTTTCTCTTTCCCACTTAATCTGGACAAAACAATCCAACAAGCTAGCAACATTTCTATACGTACAGGATATTTAAGTCAAAGTGACATCAGTATACAGCTGTATTTTGTACTCACCTAGAGTGGAATAAAATTTTTTGTTTTAATTCACTTTTATCACTAATGCATGTGTATACGTTTATGTGCAGTGCATGAGGGTTATAATTCAGCACATTCTACAGATATCTGAATTTATGACATAAACTTTTTAGTCCTTTTTAATTAGTCTTTTAAATGTGGATATGTTATGTGTGCTTTCTGGCAATGACATGTCCCTGTCTCATGCTATTACAAACACGTTCTTTATTTAATTGATAGGCATACAAATCTGACAACAGTATCATAAGTTTCTAAAAATCTATTATATAATGTCTCTACATAGATTACAGCTGTTACTGAAATGAGAGCTGCTGCTGTATGCACAGGCAAATGTATCACTCTGTAGATATCTTTCACACAGTGAGCGTTTCAATTACCAAATGGAGAAAAATCTCTGAAAATGCTTTCATCTCAAAAGCAGCTGTGAGAACATCTTAACAACTCGAATTTCCTATAAAATCAGGAATCATTTCTACTGAAGCCACAACAGTCTTGAAATGCACATCAGAAACCAACCACTAATATACTTATGCAATTTGTAGAAAATTTCAACATTCACCATCTCACTGGTTTCTCTAGCGTGCTAAAGAAATTTTAAAATACATGATGCTACTTAACATTGAAAAGTTCTATGATAAAACTATTTACATGTAATATCATTTTATTCACACAAAAGATATTAGAGTTATTATTGTTATAGATAAGAATTTAATATCCAGGGGTATACCTGTTCTCCAGATCCAGAACATTCAGGACATCGTTCAATAATCCACACTTCAGTTCATAATCCTCTTTGCCACTGGCAGTTAACGAAGGGGATGCATTAATCTCTATCAGCCATCTGTAATTAGAATATCAAATCACTGATGGAATGCTGATTGGTCCAATTATCACTATCACAGCTCGTTTTGTCACTCAGTTTATGAAAATGTATGACAGCAAACAACAGCAGATGGCAGGGGGGTTTAACTACAAACGTTTGAACATAACTTGATTATGTATCTTTTCTGTTCTTAAAAGATGTTCACAGTAACGGCAAGAATTGTGTCGAGCTGAGTTTCATCTTGTTTACCTTTTTTATGTCGTCACATTAAAATTTGTTCTTAATTTGTGACTCAAATGCATGTATTTCAGCATTATGTTTCATCAGTATTTAACACAAGCAAGAATTTAAATTCATGTTTAATACAGTGGAGTCCGCTTAAGATAAACCTGGCTTAAGATAAACTTCCGGTTAATATAAACTTTTCATGAGGACCCGATTTTTTCCTTCTTTATGACTACTAGTTCGTTTACGGTTATGATAAACGCCACTTTCCCACACTCCGCT
>JBCAUA010498225.1:0-17068 GCA_038406235.1 Peronia verruculata | reverse complement strand
TGACATGTGACACACAGAACTGTCTAAATGGCAGGATATTGATAATTGTTTCTCTGAGTGCTTAGTTGTGACATGTGACACACAGAACTGTCTAAATGGCAGGATATTGATAATTGTTTGTCTGAGTGCTTAGTTGTGACATGTGACACACAGAACTGTCTAAATGGCAGGATATTGATAATTGTTTCTCTGAGTGCTTAGTTGTGACATGTGGCACACAGAACTGTCTAAATGGCAGGATATTGACAATTGTTTCTCTGAATATATAGAACCAAAATTTCAAGTGTGTATGTGTTGTTCTCGATAGCTAATGCAATGCACTTATGTTATCCGGAAGGTCTAATACATGTCCTCAAAATAAAAGCAAAGTGGGACCCTGATACACAACTTTGCAAGTAAGCATGTCCCAGCCAGCATGAGGAAATTGCTGCTGGATGTATTTTCAATCATGCGTGTTCTTTGGTTATCAATCGTATCAAACTCAACGATTTAAATACAGCTCGGTCGTAGCAGGCAAAAGGTAACAATACCGTTAGGATGTCATACTGCTTCGAAACAAACTTTACAGAAACCAAGAAATTTCCAGTCCACACATTTTGTAAACGATACAGTTTCGACAACCAGAAGATAAGGTCTCTACTCGCTGATTAGCTAAATTATAAATATTTTGTTTTGAGGTCGTTGTTCTTAATTAGCTTTCACGATAAATCATCTACCAAATTCATATCGATTGTTAAAACAAATAAGTGAATAAACTAAAACACAGAAAAAAAAATAATAATAATGATATTTCTGACATTAATATTTACTCTACTTGAGTGACTGAAGGAACATCAGTGATGTTAACTACACATCCATTTCTTCCACTTTAGCTTCTGACCAGAAAGTTTCCCCTTGATCAGTAAAGACGGGCTCTATCCTTTGAAAAAATATAATGCTCTTGCCTCACCATCTACTGAGCAAAATAGTTGTGTCCTACGACATGAAGTGAATGAACAAATGAAATGCTTACCCCATCCAATGGCATAGAAAACGAAGTAGTTTGGTTTCCCAGAGAAAACAGAGACGGCAATCATGTTGTGCAAATAGATCCCTTCTATGAACATCCACATGAATTTGACTGTCTTGGTGTACTCTAATAAACTGTACAAGATCTCACAAAAGATGGGCTGAAAAGGTAAAATACAGAGCAACATTAACAAATCATTTTTCTTTTCTAAATGAAGGAAATAAAGCATAGAAAGATCACACTTCTCCATATAGCCGCCTGGAAATACTACTGCCGTAAATTCGATTTTTGCAATGTAGAGATATTTGAACCCTGAGTACGGATGGGGCTGGCGCATGTGACAAATCTCGTATTCAGTTTTTTGGTCTGTTTACGAGACATTATTTAAAAAAAAAAAAAACTTGATGTAAATGAACACCGTGTCAAAAATTTGAAATATTACTGTTCGAACTGAAATTACCATATATGTGTACTTCTACTCTCGCAATCTGTTTCGAAATACTCCTGTATATTGACTTAAGGCTAATGTATTACAAAAATAACGTGATATATTTCAATGTTGACATTGTAATTGGACTTACAGTGACACGAAACAGAGACATGTCATTTTTCTTCTGTATACTATTGTTACAAGTCGAGTTACCTTAATGACAAATGAACCAGATTCATGACAGATACTGATACTTGATACTGCACCTCAACATACGGTTATATTATTTCCAAGATTTCAGTGATACATTGCCGTATGTCCCATTATGTTATAAAAAAAAAATATGCAAAAAAAGCAAAAATCTGCTTTGATAAAATTATCATAATGTTCTGTTCTGAATTAGAACAACAACAACAACAAAAAAAAAAGGTAAAAACAACAAAGGTATTAAGTTTTTTCTTTCTCCTGGAAAGCTGCATTTTTTGACTTACTGCAGCAGTATTTCCGTGCGGTGAATTATGTGCGTTCCGATACTGTATAACTACACGTGCCACAACTATCATCATTATCCTTTCTTCTTACCGTCCATGTTTCTTCCATTTGCCATCCATCCATCCATCCATCCATCCATCCATCCATCCATCCATCCATCCATCCATCCATCTGTCCATCCATCCATCCATCCATCCATCCATCCATGCATCCATCCATCCACCAACTCATCCACCCATCCATCCATCCATCAATCCATCCATCCATCCACCCACTCACCAATCCACCCATCCATCCATCCATCTGTCCATCCATCCATCCATCCATCCACCCATCCATCCACCCACCTACCCATCCATCCATCCATCCATCCAACCACCCATCCATCCATCCATCCATACATCCATCCATTCATCCATCCATCCATCCGTCCGTCCATCCGACTATCCATCCATTCATCCTGGTTTCACTAAAGGAAAGCTAAAAAAAAAAACTCTATTTGTCACACGTTTCCACAGCGATAGAGACAGAAGGTCGTCAAAAGCCCTTGATAAAGTATTGTTTCTGGGCTGGATGTTAATCTTTCTCAGTCTTATCAAATGGCAGGCTGATATTAGGTTCTGTTTACTCTATTTATTGTTTTTCAGATAATTAGATCATGCCCTCAGAAGTTGTAAATAGATGTCCTTTCTCTTTTCATTGATAATTTTTTATATTCGTTATTTTTTTTCTTCCATTTTAAGCTATTAGATTCTGAGTCTATGACTGTATATGTGTAATTGTTTCTGTTGATTTCTGCATGTATTCTTAACCATACTCGAGTGGCAGCAAAAGAAAAAGTTGAGAGAACAGCGCAGAGATAAAGAGGTCAGTCCGCGATATGAAATTAGATGAAGGGTGTGAGGAGGTGGATGATGATAAGTACAAACACGCAGCAGATGGGCGAAACGAAAGAAGAGATCAAGTCCAGTGATACGTCAACCTCATTTCCATCTGTTCTGTTGCCATTCTATCCATCAGATTGCAATTCTATCCATCCGTCCTTTAGTCCAACCACCTGTCCTCCCGCTCATGCATCCATCCATTCATCCACATATCATCTATCCATCCATTCGTTCATCCACCCATCAATTCATTCATCAATCCATCCATCCATCCATCCATCCGTTCAACAATCAATCAATCAATCAATCAGTCAATCCATTTATTCATCCATCCATCCATCCACCCATCCATCCATCCATCTATCGATCCATCCGTTCACTCATTCATCCACCCATCTTCCATCCCTACCGTATCATAGATGGTGTTGCTGTTCCCACTAGCAGCCCCTGCAATTTTCCCGCCCGTTTCACGGGCCACCAATTGATCAACGTAGAGAATGATTCTCATAGAAATCTGCACGACCATGGCCACAAACAGATTCTTGTGGATGCGGGTCCGATGGCATTTCAAAGTCCTGGGGAGAGAAATAAACAAATATTACAATGACAAACATAAAATGAGCATAGTCTACTACTTAAAGTGGTTAAAGTTCTATGATTTATGTGGTTTTTTTTGTTTTGTTTCGTTTTGTTTTATTTTATTTTTTTTCTCCGTCCAATAAACCTCACAGTCAGACGCAGAAATCAGAAGAACTGGAATACATCTATTGCAATCCTTACTGAAAACTCAAAAGCATTACAAACCATACAAATCAATATGCGATTTTTTAAAAGCTGCTTTGATTGCAAGTTCTGACAGGAACACTGAGTGGGTTAATGAGGAATGATGGAGCGATCCCTGCCATGGGCAACCCAAAGCCCACGGCCCGGCATGATTCGCTGTTAAATTGAATGGGCTTTAAATTACCTGTATCTTTAAATACAAACCGTAAGTAAACATATGGCCCTCTTTTTAATTATTATTATTTTTTTCACTGATACTTTTCTCAGCAAATTGTACAAAAATTGCATTTGAACTATTCATTCATCGTTAGGCCTGCGGCAGGAGTTCTCCAGCCCACTTTCAGCGTGTTGAGATAGTAAAGTAAAGATTGTATTGATTCATTGACAAGAACAGGAAAAACCATAGCAAAATATGAGAACAGTTGAGGTGAGAGGAGTAGTAAAATGAGCCTTGGCACCGTGTTCAAGCAGCCCTCCTCCCCCCCAGCTTGACTTGGAGAGCCTGCGTGATGATAAGGCAATAAATCATGTCCACCTCAGATGCAATTAGACATCGGTTTTGTGAGATATCGGACAAAGAGATCCATGTATTTGACGTTGATCCTCACCCTCACCTTTTTTTTTTTTTTTCTCTCCTTCTTTGGATTTTCTCCAACTACTCAACTTTGCTAATAAACTACAGGTATGACAGGAGTAATTGATACTATTGATTTTCAATGGAGAAAATGGAGTATTGTGGTTGGTAAAGGGTTGATGCTAGACTGGTGTTCAAAGGAAAGTATGCTTCTTAAGCATATACGTTCAATAACACTCATCCCTGTAGCGTGTCTGTCACATGATTCAGATCCTAACACCGAAACGTTTCATGAGTCTTTGTAATCACAAAGCAAACCGAACATCTCGTACACTACTTATACAGGCTGGTTAACGATATTTAGTTTTAATGTCATGGTTTGGATCAATGGATGCATGGATGGATGGATAGATGGATGCATAGATGGATGGGTATATGCTTTCTGAGATGGGTGATTAAATGGATGAATGGATGAATGCTCGCTTGGATGAAGCAAAAGATAAAAGGAAACACGATTTTACTATTGATTCTAAAGATGCAACTCCGTGAATGCATAGACAACAATAATTCGATATCTTTCATGATTGCATTAAACACGTATGAAAATACATTCAATGTGTAGCACTAAAAAGTAAAAATATAATAAGTAAATAGAACACTGAAGAATTTCCTCGATGAAATGTCAAGCAAGCTAAAATATTGCATAATAAAATAGTTGGTATTTTTCAGTTCGGACAAGCCCAGAAAAGCAACGGAACAAAAGAAGAAAATTAAACTGCTTCGTGTGCCTCATGGTTAATTGGTAATGAAGAAATAGTAGATTAATAGCTTTCTTAAATTAAAGCCAATCCATTTTAAAAATCACATTTTCTATAAAGATCAGCGAACAGGTCACAAATGCAAGTTAAAAATCCAGTTAATGTAGAAAAAAAAAAAAAACCATGAGCTTTCAGTGTCCTTGGGCAGTCAATGGTACTGGCACACGATATCCTGCAGCTAAAATTTTAGATTTATAAAGCTATTAAAATTTTATCCGAGTGGTCGTAATCATCTGTCTTATTACACAGCCCTAAATGGTAATACATGGAAGCTAGACATAATGTGATTAGGTAGCTGTCATTCTAATTGACAGATTTGTTCATCAAATTCCCAGTTTGTTGTGTACATAGCACATGAATCCATTATGATTACATCAGGCTGCGTAACATTCTCGTGACATGCTCATACCCGATGCATCCTGTAGCCCTTAGAACGGTGGCCTTATAAGTTAGCTTTTAAAGTTTACGAACTCAAAATTAATGTTAATACAAATAATCCGGGCATAACGATTTTTTTTTCTTCCAAAAGCAAGTACATAAATACATTAATACGATTTTTGTTGAATGTATTTCTAAAATAACGTGTTTCTCTCTAATTGATATTATCATGTCTTATCCTTCCAAATAATCCGATATTTTATTTCTACTGAATCAGATTAATATATATATTGAAAACGCTTAGGTAATTTTCAGATTGATTGTGAACAGCTACAGCTGCACAGACCATAAGCCTTTGGCTTCTGAAGTTGGCTTTGGTTTAAGCAAAGTGGGATGTTATTAATTATTATGCCTTTATTGTTCATTATTTAACAAAGAAGATTCTACATGGTTAATGTTGTAGAGGAACATTTAGTAGCATGAGATTAAAATTACTTCTCTTTCCAATCCTCACCGAAATCTAAGGTCTAATCTTCCTCATTTTGATTGCTCCGACACATTGGGCGACACTAAACTTCATCACTGTTAGCAAGCAATAATTATCTTTTAAAACTTGAGGCATCCCGTACAAGCAGTAACTGTCATGTTCAGATTTCATTGCCGTACGTCAGGAGGGCTGCCCCATGCTATCTGCTTGATTGTTCTAATATGATCTCTTATATTTACCACAACTCTGAACTGCAGAAATGTGATTTGAGTCCAGCATTCACCATAACAATATGCTCCGATTCCAAGACGTAATGACCTTTTTCATTTTGTTTAAATCTCCAATATTCTTCCTAGTCATCTTTTCCTCTTTATTGCTGAAACTCTGACTCAGCCTTCTACAACTCTAATTTCGATTATAGCATCTGTCATGTCTGCAGATTTAGAATAAATTCTTGAGATTGCCATTTCTTCTTATTATCATGGAGATGTATTCTAACTGTGGTTGAATCTAGTGTGAGTCAGGCCTATATTATTACCTTGCCAATGCTTTACAGTTCTTATTCTTAGCCCATTCTCCCCCCCCCCCCCTCCTCCTCCCCCGGTGCCACTGGGACACCGTCTCACGAGTTCTGTACGTCTTCTCCATCCAGTCGTCGTGGTTGTGGGCCAGGGCTGGGTTTCCACAAACGTTCTCTCACTCCTAGACGTTGTGTTCTTCTGCAGTATTTCTTTTTCTTGTCTGTTTTGTTCGCCATTTGTTCATCGTAGTACATTTTTAACAAGACCATTAGATCTTGTTACATGGTCGTATCATCTCTGTCTCCTTCTCTTCATCATTGGAAGATGATCCCACTGGGGGCCAGTGTATTGTCTGACGGTTCGAAGGAATTCTTCTTTTTCAATAATACTGTGGTGAAGCATGAAATATCCATTGCGATGTTCGGTAACATCTTGTATCTTCTTTTGTAGTTCAGCTGTCCGAGTCTAGTGCAGTCATTGTGTAATGATTGTCTGTGCAGCTCGTGACGAATTTCACGTTTCTAGCTTCATCGCTATTTGATTGCCCCTGATATTTAGCTAGTTTCAAGTTTCTGGGAATGCACTGAAATCTTTGCTTTGCGACCGACCACTTTTCGTAACTAAAACTCTACTTATAGCCTGGACCACAAAATATGATTTTATAATCGTTATTGATTTGAATTATTCTGCCATATCACACTTGACCCAATGATTACAGCATTACCTCTGCAGCAAAATCACAACTTATGAGATGAGAGTGTGAAACTCGGTCTATTATATCTATAGCGATTTGTTTTCAACTAGCTGATCTTTCAGTAGTCTTGTATTAAGTGGTGAGAGAATAAAGCAAATGAAATTGCACAGGAGTAAACTAGTGTGATGGTGTGGCACAAACAGACGCATAAAGCCTGTTAGGTCATTCAAATCCCACCAATAAATGGCAAGTCTTTGTTTTTTTCACTCATGATTGGCGCAGCTAATATATGGTTTGATAATGTAAACGTTACTGACTACATTTTCGGTATCATTTCAAGCATGTTACAGTATCACCTTGTTAGCTACCTTGTATTACCACTATGCCACTCGCCTACAACCGCACCAAATGGAACCAGCTGATCCATCGTTCATCTGTCATGAAGCGCCCCTACGACCCTGGCGGATTACGGGACCAGTAACAGTAACAGTATTACCACTATGCAATAATTCAACACTCGAATGACATAATATTTAAGTTGCCAGACACTAACAGACGTAATCTGTAATTTCACTGTTATAATCGCCACACTTTCAATTTGATAGCCACAGAATCTCAGGGTTACACCGAGATTATCATGACAAGAGAATGGCCAACTCTAAGTTTATGACCTTAGAAAGGTAGCATAGAGGGTACTCTACAGCAGAAAAAATGGTCCATTATTAATGAAGACCAGACCGCGTATCACACATTGTAAACGTAGTTTCCGCTCAATCCATTATCTGCTCCCGGTATTACATCACACATGAAGTACTCACGGTAAAACTGCCCCGAATTAATACATTAATGCGAATTAGTATCGCCCTGTTGTATTTAGCTAAATGAATATGCTTCATTGACGAGAACATACGAGCTGGCAATGATCAATTTATGTCATATAAATTCAGCTGTTGAATGTAAGGAGGGACGACGTTTTCGGCTTAAGAAATGAATACATGCCCGCCCAGTTAATAATTTAACCTTTGAGTGGTTTACGTGCAAATTTCGCTTTTCAGCCCCCTGCGGGTGGTTATCTCAGCGATGAAACTGAATAACAGTCATTATCATTCTTTTAACAATTCGGATTATAAATGGCTAAAAATGGCATTCATTTGTTGGATATGTAACATTTAAGGGCCCTATGTTCTACTGAATTAGCACGTGAACCCGCACAATAACACGCTTCTAATGTGGTTCTTTCACTAGCTTAATTTGACAAGCAATCACATGATCCTGTGACCGCAATGGAGATTTCATAACTGTGATCCCAAAGTTATGAACTTAGAGTGCTAGCAAGGACATGTTTCTCATACAGAGAATCATTTCTAAATATATCAAGTCTGGATCTACATTTCAGCTCTTTTCAATAAAGACAGTAAAACTATTATTATTGTACAGGCACCGGTTACATGAAGCTGCTCAACTACAGTAAAGTAATCGAATGCTCCAACGCACTCCCAAAATCGTACTTCCATTAAATATTTTTTTCCCTATCCCCCCCCCCCCCCCCCCATCCCCATTTAAATGACCGATTTATTATCACTTAAGAAATGGATTCATGCATATCAGATAGAACATGCGCATCCCATCGGGTCTTATTTTCCCAGCCCTGTACTCCCCACAGACACTCACTCATGCACATCACCCGTCCGGCCCTGTCAACCTTGTCGATTCGCTTCCAGAATTTCAAGTCCTGAACTGATGAACGGCATCAACGGCAATGAATGGAAACGTCCAGTGGGTGGCCTTGCCCTGTCCTCTCCGGGAAGAGGACATCTTTCATGGATAGGCGGGCGTCTTCATGAACTTCCCATTTGATGTCGCTCACAGGCGAGCTCTCACAAGGCCACAGCAAAAAAGACACGAAGCGTCGCGCCAGTCGCACATACATGCAGATCCCCTGCAATTCTAAAATGATCGGCGTTCCTTTTTTGAAAGCTCTGATTGTTCAGTGTTTTATTTTTTCCTCTAAAATTTTGCCATATTTTTCTCTTGTAACTAAGCATAGTAAGAAAATTCCTTGGTTAATGTCGATAAAAATTGACGTCACTTTAAAGATTCTGTAATATGATACAATAGCACTATACTTTCCAACAGAGGCCTATGGTATTCTACAAAATACAAACTGTGTAGTCCCAAAATATGTAGCAGCAAAACGATGGAAAAGATCCTGTTTCAAGTTTGGGAAAGAAAAATGAACATGATCACCGTTCCGAATGGATAGGAAAATACTCTTAGTGAACACAAAGTCCAATGATGGAGTAAGGATGCGGTTTAAGAAAAAGATTAAACTTGCACTGGTTCTAGGACAATTTAACCCTGGACAACCACCGATCGTATGCGACACTAATGGGTCACGGATGAGATGGCAATCCAAATACTTGAACTAGGGCTCTATCGATCAACATTTTTTTTTTTTTAAAGATCTCCAAAGCCACTTCTGATTACGGTCCTATATTTTGCTTTAACATAGTTATCAGTTTAACAATGTCTCAGTTTGTTCCACTTTTCTAAAAATCATTAAAAGTTTATGAGTACAAATGGTTTATCATAATTGTTCCAGGTCATCTTTGCAATTTAAGTAGTTATTAAGATTTTGTAATTTAAATAGTTATTAAGGAAATGCCTATAAACATTGTATAAAAGGTAATTCAATGTACTAACTGTCTTGTCTCATAAATAACAATAATGTGGATGCAGAGCCGACCCGGTCAGCCTTCCCCATCTGCCTCTGGCATTGAGAACCTTAAACTGTTGATCAGCATTAACAATGGTGAAATCCGATGGCATTAGTGTGGTTTTGACCTGCCCATACAATCTAACTTAGCTATAACTTACAATTGATCAACGCATTTACTTAGAGCGTTTCTCGGTTTTTGACGACGTGTGAAAGTGAGCCCTGCGGGTTGACACTATGCGCCGAGTATTAGCTGAGGGTTCGACAAGAGAATAATGAGTTTCAGATGTGCCCAGGAGCAGTTATCGTTCAATCTTTTCCCCACAAACAAGGCTGCAGCTATTCCTAAAGAAGAAATTTAGATGCATTAAAGCTTCTCCTAATCCTCACGCGTCCTTGGGCCCCGCTACGTTGAGGGGAAAAGAAACGTTGGGTAAAAGATCTGTTTGTTTGCTGAAGTGAGGTAATTGGTAGAATGAAGCCTCAGGCCACCGGCGACTCAGAATATCTGTCATGTGGCTAAACCTATAATATAAGACCAGTCACCATTTTTAAATAGACTTCCCAATAATCAGATGGGCGCCTGCTTCCGACCTTGAACTTTTGTTGTGGGGAAAAATAATATTACAACTTTGAATCCCCGATGCCGAACAATGCCAATTTCGCAAATACAGTGCATGAAAGAGAGCAATACATTATGGAGAAAATGTATTGTTTTTACGCTGCATTCCTTGACAGAAAAAATGCATGCCTGTGGATTTGGAATGTTTCTGTGAATAAACGTAACAAGAAAGAAGATGCCGTTTGGGTATGCCATGCAATATGGGATAGATCATTAAGTTACTGAGTAATATAATATGCTAAATATCATTTACGTAATTAAATATATCTGCAAACATGTTCTCCAGGACGAGAGTTATGCTTGTGTACGACATTTGCATTCATTTCTTCCCTAAGTATAAAAACACAGCACAATAAATAAATGGGCTTGATTCCCCCAAATCAGTACATGGTTGGCTCGTTGTGAAAAGCACACGTGTATAAATAACTATAAAAAATGGCGAACAGTCACTTGATTAAGCTTTCTTTCTGCTAGATTGGACTTTTGAAGACGCTAGAGAAATGGCCACTACCTCTTTGTATTTTTTTTAAAGGACAGTAGACAAGAAAAAAAAAAGATGGACACTCGCCCCCCCCCCCCCCTGGCCCACGTCGCGCACGATGCTCTAACTAAATCTACAGGAAAAGGATCAACCACTTTGTTCAAACCATCTTGTAGCCAGTAACGTTCTTGACTCCAAAAAGATGAATCACGAAAGACTGAGAACATTAGGTACAGCACCGGGAAGAACTGACAGTGTAATATCCTATGTGTAACTGTCTATATCCTTTGGGCAAAATCGCTCTAAATTCGAACAACTCGGTGGGCACCATTTAATCATACCCAATAACTCTCCAGCCAGGCAGCTGGCAGGGAGTTATAAGACGATTTTGTACTATCTGCCCTTGCAACAGGAACATGAGAAGTCAATGCCTTCCTATACAACGTTGATTAATCAATATCTCAAAATTGAGATGAAATCAGAAGTTCCTACACTAGTTAAGTATACATGTTAAAGAGTATTTTTTCTTCGAAATGTCATATAACAAGACAGCACTTCTAGTGCCCAGAAATGACCTCTCATGAAGTCATCTTCAGGAGATCTTCACATTTGCCATGAAATGTCTGCGCAGTAGCTTAAATCTTCATCTAGGTCTAACAACCTGCATTTCATAACTCGAATCCTAAAGAAATTTCCTAATGACAAAAAATGCGTCCGCCATGTTTTGCCCATATGGGGTTCAAAGCTTTTGCCAAGATGCCCCCAGGAAGGGAGGACAAGGAGCGAGAGGACGCGCTCCTTTTCATTAACACTAGATGAAGCTACGGTATAGGAAGACATCACAGCCAGCCGCTCAAGGATGCCTTGATGCTTGAGGATATTTGCATGCTGTCCTCTTATAGCTTTACAGTGATTTTTTTTCCCTTCCTTGGAGAGTTTGGGGGTGGGATGGGGTAGGAGAGAATTAAGGGGGCGGGAGAAGGAGGAGTCTGCAAATGCTGATCACCTGAGACAAAGCACACTGGAAATAAAGATCTCAAAATGTGCTGGAAAAGAACAGTTTAGAAAGGTTTCAAATGAAGCATTGTCAGGCAAATAAAATGACGGATTAAAAAAAAAATATAGACCTATCACAATCCATTTAACTCCATGATCCATCAAAATCACAGAGAGAGCTTTTGGAAATAAGGAAACGACACAGGGAGGAGGAATGAGGGGATAAGCCCATTTTCGAAATGGAGGTCGGATATTGATTTGCAAATATCCATTATTTCTGGAGAGTGTGGCTTAATTATAATTTGTGAAAATAATTTGGGGCTCCATCATTTTCTTTTCCATCAATTTTCATTTTATCTGTGTGTTATTTTAATGTATGGATTAAGTTCAAGATGGCTGTTTATGTATTGTAACTGGGACTAACAGGCAACACTGAACTAGATAAGAGAAGTACAAAGATGCTGCATTTATCACAACGTCTTTAAACTTACGTGAAATAACAAAAGATGACGAGGGAGATGATGGTAGTAACGAACGAGATACATAAACCGACGATTTCCAACGTTCTGGATGTGTTAATAATCTCTCTGATGAGCTGTGAAGAAAAAATATGAAACAGGTGTCAATGCCGTACGAAAGATAAAAACATAACTTTTTGAACCACGACAGAAAAAACTAAATATTCTTTAAATAAATAAACAGTTAACATCTCAGTTCAAAGACCTGGTCATTTAAAGGATAAGTGAGAGAAAAAAAAATATCTTAGTGTTTGCCATATATAGATAAAAAATGAGTCAATTAACAATTAACAAATACATTTTGAATTTTAAAAATCCAATAGAAAAGAAGCGCACTGATTGTGCATTGCAGCATTGACTTACAATGATCTCACATAAAAATCATGGCAAAATTAATCCTCATTGTGGTATGCTCAAATAGACTCTTTCCTGAACACTTTAAGAACACTTGACCAATTCCCAGACAAGGAGTTAAAGATGCCTAAAATGATGAAGAATAATAAACATAGAAAAAGACCGCATTAAAAATAGCTGAGAGGCTGACCCACAACAGTTGTCTCGCTTACCTCTTTTTCCTCTGATGTCTTGTTGCTCAGGAATTTGACGTAATATTTCCAGGCCTCGTCAGAGTAACAAGACCTGTAATGAGTGTAGCCTGTGCCATTTTCATATTGACCTTTGATGTTCGACTCCCAAAGCCCGTCTGGTCCACAATAACGGTGAGCTTTGTCTATAGAGCAAATGATAAAAAAAGACAGAAAGGTCCTATAAGTACTGAAGATTTATTTCCACAAGAACATTATATTCTTTGTATTTTCTTTTTACAAAATAGAAAAAGACTGTCCAACCGGCAACTAACTAAACAATTTAAAAAAGCAAATATAAATAACGTCTTCTTGATGTTCAAACTGAAAGCCAAATTTTCGAACCAAATTGGTCCTTCTTCTGGGCAACAAAGTAAATACATAAAGATATAAATAGGGCATTGCTGTATACGGAAGAAAATATCTATCAAATGGCTTGTTTACTGTGTACGGGAAGGTTTTCGACGTCTTCTAAAAAGAAATGAAATAGTATATTTTTAGAGTTAGAATATGACATCTTGTGATATGTAATGGGCAAATATGTAAGATGTTTCAGTTTCCAGTCTTCTTTGGTCCTTTGCTTTGTATACCCTTTTAATGTTGATCTCTAGGTTTGACATCACCGAAAATTGTGTTGTCTTTTTCCTCTTTTTTTTTTTTTTTTGTTTGTTTCTTTGTATTTTCTATGTTAATCTTGAACTGTGTCTTTGTCAAATTTGTTTTCTTAATTCCCTTTTATACGGTTCTACAGTTGCACCTCATTTTGTTTTTCTACTCCCACTTTTACAACTGGAATAATTTGACTTCCCCTTTGTTCATCTCTGTGTTCTTTGTTTTCAGACAGCTCTCCTTTCCCCTAATAAAAGTCGAACAGAGTGACAGACTACCACTAGGCCTTTGTGGTAAATTTCAGTAAACCTTCCTTTAAGCCTCATTTAGCATGAGCTGTTACCGTCTATTCATTTATTCTCTATAATTATTAGGAGACCACCATACGTGTATGGTTACTAAGACGCATCGCATACAGTCAAAGAGTCTTCGTCCTAATTTTTCCTACCCATCCCGTGTTTCTAATGTTGTTTTCTGCTATACGGACATCCGACCGGAGTCCAGTTAGGGCCCAAAATTCAAAGGAAATCTTATAAATATCACATCGGAAGAGTTGGAATGTTACCCTATAACACCGAAAGCTCATTCAGTATCAGATACTCAATAGTCACTTCCAATATGCTTATGTATCAGAGTAGACAAATTGTTTTACTGTTAGTAGAATTCGTGGGAACAGCAAAGGTGTTTGAGATGAAAAGAACATGTTTTCACCCTAATGGTATTTATTATTACAATTCCTGCTGTCTTAGTTAAGTACATACTTGTACTACACATGGCAAAAATGGCAGTACTGCTGAAGAATAAATCTGCATAATTACGTACTTTCCTTTAGAAGCAAATGCGTTTTTTTGAATTTCGGGGACTGCACCCTTTAGAGTATACTACTAATATTATATGTAAACAACAACTCCTCACTTTTAACCAGAATTAACACTATTTTAAAGGCATCAAAGTGGCGGGAAAAACAGGCATGTCTGTAGTTTCTTTCTCAGATCAACCGTATAAATTTACAAAAATATTTAATATTTACCAGAAATAAGCATTACATAAAAAAAAAAAGTCTGAAGAAACAGGTTTGTTTGTAAGTATTTTCTTGGACCAGTCGCACGTCATTTGTGATTATCAAAATATAATGAAGCAATTTTACCTGAAAAAATATCAAACCAAACCAAACAAACACATCAGTCTGTTAGTACATACTTTCTGGGACCAATCCGGGCATTGATGGACACGGTAGGTAGACCATGCTGTCAGTCTTGGCAGCCGGCCAGCACAGAACTGTGTCCCACACAGCTTTACAGTAGGGGCCTGCCAGGGGAGCAAGACACGGTTGATATTATTGGGATACACAATGTCACAGAACAGAATAGACAGAGATCATTTAAAAGTATAGACTCTAAAAGTGGGAGAAATTTGATTCATCCCTTTGATAACACATGAGATTAAAAAAAAAAAAGTTTAATAATGGAAAATGGGAGGGCTAGGGGTTGGGTAGGGAGTGGAGGAGGACCGAACAGGAAGGATAGAAAAAATATACCAGATAGTCTGTTTTGAATTTTGTATAGGTATATATACGTGTGTGTGTGTGTGTGTGTGTGTGTGTGTGTGTGTGTGTGTGTGTGTGTGTGTGTGTGTGTGTGTGTGTGTGTGTGTGTCCCCCCCTGTGAGTAGGTGCTTGTTTGTGTTGGGGTTTAACAACACATCAGCACGATTACGGCTATACTGTGTCAAACACGATAAGATACGTTCACACGTCAAAAAGAAGAGAGGAAAGAAAGTGGGACAGAAGATGACAGGTGCAAGGAGAGAGAGAGAGAGAGAAGAGATGTCGCCCCTGGAACGTCGAGGATGGTACTCCATTGCTGACACCCCACCGATGGTGGGCTTACACCGCCTGCAGGTGGGAATAGAGAACCTACTCATAAACCCCAGGCCCCCGCGGGGGCTGTGAGTAGGTGTGCACATCAATATGTAGGATGGTGACTGTATGCGTGGAACGCATACTGTGTGTTCATGTGTGCGGATGTGAATAAGGGTTTATGTTTTTTAAAGGGTATACTGCACAATATATGCGAGCCATGGGTCACTGTATGTATTCGTATGTATGTGTTCTTGGCATAAATGGATGTACATGTACATATTCGTTTCTGTGAGTCGTAAATTATACCGAGTATAAGTGCTCACAGGTGCTTAGCTAGATCTAGTGAGTAAAAAGATAGATGTAGATGCTCGCATTGTCTTTCCACAATCTGGTGTGCACTAAGACCCTGAGCCGCCCCCCCCCCCCTTCCAACCTAACACTTCTATCGTTAGTCATCCTTTCAACGCGCAAATTTCTCTCTTTAATGTCTAACCGTTTATTTCTGCACGTCTCTATGGCTTCGCTGTCTCTCATTTCTTACTCATTATCCTGTCTATTCTTAGCTTCACTATTTTCTCCGCTTCTTTTCTGTGCATAATGCCGAGGTTCCCATCCTCCTTTTATTGTTCAGACTTTCCTCTTCTTTCACTTACCGTCTCTCTCTCCCTTTCTTTCTCTCTCTCTCTCTGTCTATCTATGTCTGATCGTTTTGTTTTTCCGTGTCCGTTCATAACCCACCAAAACCATCCTTCCACAAATTCATCAATCTATCCACTGATCCACCCATCCCTCTCTGCCTTTCCTCCCCCCCCAACCCACCGTCCCTTCATTAATCCATCCCTGTCTCCCTTCCTCGCTGCCTTCATCCATCCAAACATCACTCTATTCATCCATCCACTGATACATACATATATCCAAATATCGATCCATTCATCCATTCGTCAACCCATCCATACCCTCTCCCTCCCACAACCATCGATCCTCCCTCCCTCCCTCCCTCCATCCATCCATCCATCCATCCTATCCATAGATCCATCCATCCATCCATCCATCCATAGATCCATAGTTCCATCCATCCATCCATCCATCCATCCATCCATCCATCCATCCATCCATCTCTCTCTCTACACCGTGCTTAAAATTCAAATTTCACTATTGCTAGGGGCCTATCTAGACCTACCTCTCTCAGCCCCTTCAAGATATTTTCAGTATCCAATCCATACCTGCTCCCTTTCTCGCTTCCTGTCTACCCAGGTCGGTGTGTGAGTAAGTCCGTGTTGAATCCTAACCCTCCCAAACCCATCCCCACCCCCCGGCCTCCACAAATGAGTCGCTGCACGTGTGAGTACATGTGGTAAGTTAGCTGTGAACTGTAAACCCGTCACGTCATTCAAGACACCTTTCGCTCTCTATCGCACATTATGCAGCCTTAGATACTTGTATTACATACTACATGTATACTGCATCGTATCTTTAATAAACAACTCCTTTCATGTTGATTCCCTTCTCTACTCTCTTCCCCAATCCCAAACAAGAAACAAAAAGATAACTCAGGAAGGGAATCGGACTGGGGCGGGGGTGTGAGGGGGGTGGGGGGTGGGTGGGGGGTGG
>JBCAUA010498115.1:0-17069 GCA_038406235.1 Peronia verruculata | reverse complement strand
GTCACATCATATAAACAAAGCCACATGTGAGCGATGTTGCCTCGGTCATGTGACCGATCTCGAAATACCTCATTCATTCGCCGTTGTCGGTTGTCAAGGAGGAACAAAATCAAAAGGTTCATTGCTCATATCTTCTTTGACCACGCACTGCACTCACTAGGAACTGAACAGTTTCTTCTAAAAAAATAATAATAAAAACGGGTATTATCATTGTTACATATGGGGGCGTAGTGGCTCTGTGGTTCGCCGTCTGCTTCGGAAGGTGAAAACAACTCACGTCGGTGAAACTGCGAGTTCTGCACGACTCTCGGGTCCTCTCATTGGGGGATGAACGGACACGAAGACCAAAAGACCTGCACTTTTTCAGTGGCTCAGCGGTCTCCTGGCTTCCTCTGGCCCCACACCTAGCCTTCTTGGATAAGAGTGAATATATTTCGACGGTCTCGTGTGTACGTTACGCCAAGAATCCTTGGCAATTTGAATCGATGGAAGACAAGGCTGAATGTTGGTGTTCGGACAAAATTTCTAAATTCCAAATTTCCACCCACAAAATTTCTCAGCGAAAAATTGACAACTTCTAAAAGCCGAGACAATCCTACTTTTCTTAGGATTGAAAAGCTAAAGAAAAAGAAGAAAAAAAGGGGGGGGGGGAAGGGTTACGTATGACTTTGTAAAAAAGATCTGCTGTAACTGGAAGTCCAAACGGTGCGTTACTCGGAAAGATAGCCGGACAGAAGACAGGAGAGAAAGAGAGAAAGTGGAGAAAGGAGAGAGAGAAGAGATGTCATCCCCTGGAACGTTGAGGGTGATATTCCGTGGGAGACATCGCACCGATGAAGGCTTTCACCACCTGCAGGTGGAGTAGAGAACCTACTTACACGTCACCTAGTACTAGAACACATAATACATAGTAACAATTACGGAGAAAGTTAAGACGATCAGCAATGCAGAATTTACCAGTTAGGCAATAAATACAGTTCAGGATGAGGTAAACTACGAAGCTTGTTGGGTCTGACATATTTTCTCCAGAGATAACACCGTATGGATGGAAAGAATGAGAAGCAGGGAAAATACAAAGTTAAAATTAGGTTATCCTTAAGATAAATCTTCACTCAATTACTCTAGTGTCTGAAGTGGCGTATGGGATGATATTGATGACAGTTCAAAAATTGGCAAGATGATATAAGTTTACGTTTTCATTGCCTACATCAGTGGATATTTTATCTGTAGATTGATAGTAACATTGATTGCAACACATCTCTGATACACGTGTTTTCGATTGAGCTACAGATGATCAAGAGGAAAAGAAGTGGACCAAAGTTTGGTCACGCTGCTTAAAAATGTGTGGCATGTTAAAAATGTGGTCATAATTTAATTCGTCTCTAAAAAAGAAGGCCTGAGGTTTCTTGCAGAATTCGTGCATAACGAATCAACTGTTACCGACCAGCATGTGTATCAGGACTTGTGTATTATGTGTTTGAAATGATTTGTCACCTCAGTCACATTCCCAAATCTCGACGTATTATGATAGCCTCTTTGACGGCAAAAGTGGGTAGACAACCGGCTTAACATGGTTTCTGTAGCCATGGCTATTCATTGCCGAGAAATCGTAATCTTAATACAAATCCACTACTTTCTTATTACACGTTTCACTTCATAGATTTGTTGGCAGGAGTTACGACAAGCAGATCTACATGTACTTTGCCATCGATTTCTCGAGTAGCACTGCACTTACTGTACAAGTTCTGAACAATATCCCCTAGAAATCGTCTGGGCACAACCTCGAGTTAAAGTTAAAGTTAAAAGTACCATCCCTTGACCCCCAAGAGGGAAAATTGGCTTGGCCATTTCAGACCGCGTCGCCGCAGTGCAGCGCCAGTGTACTTCCCCCGATATACATCAGATACCGGTTTTACAGATGGGTGGGCTGAGGAAAATTGTGTGCTAAGTATCTTTCCCAAGGATACAATATGCAACCGTTGCGATTCGACCACCGACTTCTGTTTCCAAAGGCCACAGCACAAGCCACTGAGCTAACACGCCATACTAGATCTATAATGTATGTTGGTTAGTTGATCGGTTGTCCGTCGGGTGTCGATGATGAAAATGACTGTAACTATGTCAGCCATGAGAGCCCATCTGGTTCCCAGTCCAAAGCTGGAAGCAAACACGCGCCCATTTATTTCCATGACATGAGATGTCGGGGACTTTTGTGAGGTCCTCTACTCACACTGAGTTAGAAATAAAATAAAATAAAACTCAAACATGCTGACAATCCACCGTTAGTAAACTTATTTTGTATTATCGATAACATATCATATTTTCACCGAATGATGTGGGTCAGAGGAAAAAGAAGGAGAATAAACACATTTAAATACCGGTGGTTGGACTCAGATAAACAACATTGGCATTTGAAGTGTTATAAAGATTGACTTTCTCAAAACTTACGTGGTACATCTCCTCTCCCTGACAGCCGGCCAGACTCAGCAGTTTATCCCTCTCACAGACAGCCATTGTCTTGGTAGTGAGAAACTAAAGGCGATCTACATGCATTTCTTGCCGTGGTTTCGAACCTGGCTTCAAGCCCCACCATCGCAGATTGCTCTTGCATGTGAGTTTGTACAAAGTACATATCGTCGGTGTAGAACAACACTCCGGTAACCCACAAAATCTTCAATTCTCACTTTTTAAAAAGTCTCTGTTAGTATCGATTCCTGTCCATGTTGTGTCAAAATATTGGCCCGATGGGGCGAAAAGTAACTGAGTAATCGCATTGTGAAATATTCCTGTATCGTACATTTATATTAAAGTGTTGTGCAACACTACTGTAACGGTGGTTATGTGTGGATGGACTAGACCAACAGACTTGACCTATCTGTGCAGTGTCTGTGGTCGACGGTTGAAACAATCTGAATTCTGCGTGGTTATTGCTTTGGTTTGGGCTTTGGTAACCAAAGTAAAAAAAATAAAAAAATGTACAAGTTAGGACGGTATGTCAAGAGCTGTATGCAACATGAATTATCAAACAATGTAAAAAATATTAAAGCGCTATCAAAGAACACGTGACCGTGTAACTATCAGACTTACCGGGTAGCTTGTCCATACAATGCTACATTTTGGCTAAATCATACTCATGTTGATAGTCTACGTTTTTGAATTGCAGCCCACTTCCCGTTATAGCCGATCAGCTGGCTCAGGGAAACAACTGCTCCATGTATTCTGTATCAGTACCATGGTGGCAGATATTTAGGTTAGCAGTTCTGTCTTACTCCTGTAGTGCCTTTCCTGGCTGTATCTAGCCAAGACAGACGAGTCTCCCTATCTATTCTCTATCAGGATCTAGTGACCTCCACATACAGTCACCTCAGTTATTCAAAGACTGGACTAGGTGGATAAACGTCTTCCTGGGACAGTAATAGATCGTGACTGATGTTGTGACATTGATAAGGATTTGCGCGCCTAACCGACAGCCGCCTTGTATGCTTTCCAGGAAACTGAGAACTTTTATGAGTGCCTTCATTGGGTCTATAGTCTGTCCAGGTAATAACACATTGTACAGCGTTTAGAGATTGTACTCTTCGGGGATAACCGTTATATTAATGCTCTCTATTATTAACTATATTTACATTCCTTAATCTGTTGATGAGTACAATAAATTCCTTCTTCTCCCAATGTTTCATGGGCAAGATCTATAGCAGTGCTCACAGGGGAAGAGCAGTGTAACGGTCTTGGTCTGAGTTTTCTTCACTTGTCTTCTCAACTTTCTTCTGATTTCATCTGTGGTCTTCAGGTAGCATTCTCAAACTTTGGCAGACCAGAGGTGACACAATTGTGACATGCAGATCTATCTACATCCTTCCCATACTCTCCCCTCCCCCCCCCCACCCCCCCCACCCACTGTATGAACAGAAAACTGTAGTGGTCTGGGGAACGTCCAGCCAAAGATCATCAAGGTTTGCCAAGACAATCCTTCAAGATACAGTGGAAGGAGGGAGAAGGAAGGACAGAGAGAGAGAGAGAGAGAGAGAGAGAGAGAAAGAGAGAGAGAAAGGGAAAGAGAGAGTGACAGACAGAGAGAGAGACAGAGACAGACAGAGAGAGACTGAGAGAGAGAGAGACTGAGAGACAGAGAGAGAGACTGAGAGAGAGAGAGACAGAGAGACTGAGAGAGAGAGAGAGAGAGAGAGAGAGAGAGAGGAGAGGGCAACATCCCCGAGTGAACAAGCCTGAAACTGAGCAATATCCTGAGAGAGTCAGAGAAGAGAGAGGGATGGAGAGAGATAGGTGTCAAATCATCTATGGCGGCTCCACAGTCAGACTTTTACTTCTAGAATAAGGAATGGGTCTAAGGTAAGACAAGATCAGTGAAGACAGGTAAGACAGGACTAGATCACAACAATAACTTCGACAGCACACAAGAAAAACTTGTGCAATGGTGACAGTTAAAATGGTTTATTCTAATCTGTGAGTTTGAAAAAAAAAAAAAAAAAGAAAGAAAAAAGAAATTATATTAAATATTGTGATATTTCCAATCGTTATTCAATGCCAGAGATTTACGCTAAAACAAGCATTCAAACACATCATGAAATAAATGAGAAACCAACAATGCAATAAACAAAAAAAAAAAAGTACAAACAAACGAACAAACAAGCAAACCAACAACAAAAGAGCATAAAATCGGCTTTCGACCTATGCTTTGTCAGGCACAGGGTGAAACAATGCAAATCATCCGTAACAAAGTTATCCCAAGCAAATCATCCATAGCAAATCATCCATAAATCAGCTCAAAATTTCTCATCATCTCCCCATCTTCCTGTCACACAACAACCAGCTGTGCATGGAAAGTTTCCATGTCTAGTCAGAGAGCAGTTCCAAATATTCAGGCTCAAACCCTCACAGCATCCAGAGAGGGGCACAAATCCACAGAGTATCCAGAGAGGGGCATAAATCCACAGAGTATCCAGAGAGGGGCACAAATCCACAGAAGAGTATCCAGAGAGGGGTACAAATCCACAGAGTATCCAGAGAGGGGCACAAATCCACAGAGAGCACAAATCCACAGAGTATCCAGAGAGGAGCACAAATCCACAGAGAGCACAAATCCACAGAGTATCCAGAGAGGGCTTTATCTGTGGTAGGTGGGGATGGAGGGGAGGGTGGGTGGAGATGATGACGGGGTGGAAGGAGGAGGGGAGTGAGAGGTGGGTAGCATCTTCTGTTGAACAAATACCTTGACCTCTGACCCCAATTCTAACTCTCTTTGACAATATCATGTTTTTCAACACTTACTTCTGCAAATCTGTCGTTTGATATAAATCAGATCAAATGCAGTTTCTATAGAGACAGAACCGCTGCAGTAAGGCCATCATGTGAACAGTGCTAATTATTTGAATAGGTAGGGGGAGAGAATAAATTGTGATGACACGGGTATTCTGTTACAGGACGTTAGAGTTTTAATTGTCTCATCCCAAACTAGCTTTTGGCACATTTGAGTCAGAACCTATGGTAACCAATATTACATGTGCCGATGGCAAAATATGCTGCTATAGAAACCAAAAAAAAAACAAAAAAACAAGGCAGACACTACTTAAACATCAAAGAGGGTATAGATCTTAGCTTTGCAGAGTAATAAAATGCAGCAGGTGACCGCAACCGATGGCGGACTCTAATTGTGCGCGTCATCAGTGAAAACCCCAACGACTACAAGATTTAGGAATAGAAAGATAGGAAAGAACAAAAAAAGGAAGAAAAAAAGAAGGATGGAATGAAAGAACGTAGAAAAAAAGGGAGAAAGAGAAGAAGAAAAGAAAGAGGGAACATTTTTCTGGATATTTGGAACTCCTCTCTCAAAAAGATATCAAATTAAATTAACATGTCTCAATACACGTTAACATGTGATTAGTGTGTCTGTCTCATTATGTACACAACCAGAAAAGTTAATATGGATACATGTAATTAAATATGCACAGTTATCTTAGAATGAAAGCAGGCCATCCTGGATATACTGCAAAATCACAAGTCCTTCTCTTCTGCTTTCACTGCACAGAGGTCTAAACTGGTTACAGAAAACACATTCAAATGAAATGGAAAAATGCAACGAAAATCCAGCGCACAAGTGCAAGAGATTGGACTTATTATATCTTCAGAACTTACAACAGTGTTCTATGATAATGGCTTTCATCAGACTTGCGTCAAAATAAGATCGATGTCTGGTAATTTTCCCGGGGACAAATGCTATCAGATAAGGCCAGAAAAAAGTAATATTAAATACGTTCAGAATTATGTTCTAATTCAATAAAATCATAATGGTATAAGTCATTACATGACTTGTGCTTATGCCACTTTCATTCTCAGTAAATCAATGGGCTGAAAAAAAACTCCCACCAAAAGCTGCTAAAAGGGCAGGGAGCTAAAATGGAACATGAACTTGAGAATATTTCCTTCTGTGCCAAGAGGCGCCTCCAAATCCATATTTTCCAAAACATTAACACCAACAACTGCCAAGCCCATAAATAGTGAAATTTTGGATGACTAAAGATATCGCTGATATTCAAGATGAACATAGTCTACTCCTTGACAAGGTATGTCGTAGTGACAATTCTGCTGTTCAGAATACAACGGACAACAAAGTGTATCTAATGCTGAATGAGAAGACACTGAGATGTCTATGTAAGAGGCTGGACACTTCTAGGGTTAAAGAAAGTAAATGTTAAGTCTCTGTTCACAGAGCCACACGCATTGTTTGTTGCAACATAATCTGGCACACTTTTACTCATGGCTTAAAAATAAAAGACTGAGAGCCAAAAACAAGCTGGACATGTTACTTCAGAACGGATTTTTACACCAATGAGTGATAAGGGACACCTGTTTTCAATCACAATTAACACAATAAGTTTATGAAACTTCAACTTTGCACATGTAATTTTTTTCATGGGAAAACAAGTTTTCAGTTATGGTATTTTGCTCATTCCTGAGGGCCAAATTAGAGAAAGTTTGTACACGCTTAGCTGAAATAAACTACATACTATTATATATATAAATAGTTTGAATTACTCCAGTCTCTGTGACAACACATACAGAATCTCTATGCTATTATGTGGGTGATAATATGTCGTCCCTGTAGGTCTCTAAACACCAAAGTCTGCACAGGCAAATTTTAAAGGAGAGACAAAAAAACTTAATAAATTGAAGTGAAATCATGAACTTCTCATCTAGTCTGTGACAAAAAGTGTAACCGCCATTGGTTCCATGGATCTGTTATTTATAGATGAGATGGGGGAAACCCGTTATAGTTTAATAAAGACAAAAACGTCATGACCCAATTTTCCGGACTTACATGTTTAGAGGCCTACAGGGACGATATGTGATTTCCCAAGGCACTTCAGTTTGATGAGCGCCTGATTTCATTGTGTTGCGGCTCATAAATATTTTAAGAGAATGGTAGTTTCTAACGCAGACACTTTGATGCATTCTAATATACGTCTTTCAACCTCCTGATGGAAGTTATCTCGTAGACACTTTGAGGATGAATCTTTGATAGTTATAAGCTAACAGGAGCAGTGAAGGTGCAGTATCCAGGTATTTCCTGCTTCCACTCATGGCTAATGACAAAAAAACAGTGACTGACCAAACCAACCAATGGTTTGGCCGAGATGGGGGGGGAGGAGGAGAATAGGACGGGCCTGATAGGTATGACATAACAAAAGTATCTCTCTCACTGTTTCAACCAATTACAGGGCTTGATCATGAATAGTCACTTTTCCAACATTTTGGTTAAATGAAGCGATAAACGTAACAACAACATCATACAAGTTAAGAAATGATGATTGATATGACAAAACATTCAAGAAAATGCATGGTTGCCATGGAACCTGTGGCCATATAGGATTATAGATCAAAATTGACATGCACTTTATTCTCTCAACCATGTCCAAAGTAAATGGCAAAATTTGATTTTTGTGTGTTGTGTTGTACTCAAAAGACATGAAATCAAATAGCTGGGTAAGTCAGAAGTTGACTGAGCAATAAATTAACCCTACAGTGCTTTTCAAAGTTGGTAAATAGTTAAGCAATTGGAACTTTTGAGGATGGCCATAATTTAAAAAAAAAAAAAATAAAAATAAAAAAAACATCCTCAATATATCAAAATAAAAGATCGCTTGCTGCTTGCAAATATAAATGGTGATGATGTGCGCCAACATTCAAGTCTGCTAGTGCAAAAAAAGAAAAATTTATAGGAAATAGTGTCACAACTGTCTGAAAGAAAAAATTTTAAGACGTGAAGCTTACAAATTTGTAAGGGAGTAGAGTATTTTTAGGTCATGTTTTAGCCACTTACATGTGTTTTTTCAACATAGACAGTATATTTTCGAGTTGTATAATGACTACAACATCTTTTTAGAATAAAACAAAAACATATTTGGTACCCAAATTGATGATTTTCTTCCCGAGAGCCCCTTTAAAAGGCATGAAACAAAATAACGGCATGAAGCCTTTTTTTCAGTCATGAAAATAACTTGCTTCACTTTACTTGGCCCATGAGCTATATAATACATATCGCAAAGAAGGAAAAATAAAATCACTTATACATCTTTTATTTAAAACACAATACACAAACAAAAGAAAAAGAAAAACAAAAACAAAAAAAATTGTAATAGAACTATAATGATGGTGACTTTTTTTTTTTTTATAAAGAATTTTTGTTGAGTCCATTTCAAATAAAGAAAAATAAAGTGATGTTTTCCTTCTTGACAATGGTGCTCTATACCTCACATGCTTAATAAAAGGAAGTCCACGTAATCTGGCTCATGAAAAAAAAAAATGCCTCATCCAGCCAGTCATCATTAACAATCACAAATCAGTGAGACCAATCAGAAGCTGTGGTTAAAAATAACTGACCAATCATCCAAATTACATAATGCACATCCTTGCCTGTGATTGGTTGATGATGTATTTCACCTCCTCGTGCAGGCGTCCCAACCACACAAAATAACGTGTTCAGGCTGAACAAATGACATGTTACCAAACAGCTCTTTCACTCTGTCTTATCCTATCTCAGCTATCATATTGGTCAAATTTATCTCAGAGAGTTAATAAACTCTATGCCATATCATACGTACAATTTGTGATTAATAACAACCATTCTGAGAACCAAAGTTAATAAACAACAATATTTAGCATCATAATGAGGGTAAAGATAATAGTAATAATAATAATCACAATAATTATGATAATAAATAGTGATAGTGATAATAGTATTATTAAATATAACAATAACATTAATAGTGTACAATAGTGTTTCACTTTTTGATCATGATAATGACTGTTATATGGTACAAATAAATAAAAGATTCCTCTTGGATATCAGATGTTGTCAGTGGCAAATGTCAGTGTCAGCTGTTCATGTCAGAGGTCAATGTCAGATATTAATGTGAATGCTTTTGTCAGATGTCAGTGTCAGATATCAAAGGTAGTGTCAGCCATCAGTGTCATCAGAATCATGATGTCAGATGTTAACATCATAATATGTCATCCTAATGTCAGATATCAATGTGAGTGACATCTGAAAAAATCTCGACATCAGATGCCAATGTCTGTATCAGATTTTTAAATCAGATACTGATTACTGTTTTATTATGTCATGACAGTGTCCGATTGCGAAACCAGATGTCACTACTAAACGTCACAGTCAGATTTGATGTCATTTGTCACTGTCACATGTCATATCATATGTCAGGTTTTGAAGGCATGACAAAACTGCTATCATTTTCCTGACTCTCCAATATTCACACAAAGCAATTATCCTAACAATGAAACTTCTAGTTTGTACTATACAGTGCCATTCAAAGCTCTTGTCTAATGCACGCCAAGCAACTTAAAGCTTCATTTACCCAAATGCTTTTGCAAACTTTGAACATAATACCTGAACAGCTTCAGTTATACATTTTTTTTGTGGTCTTATACAAATACTGTTGCTGCTATTTTCATATCATAGAAAAATAAAATATCTCATAAATTAATTTCACAACAATGCAAAGACAGTTTGTTAATGAAATGAAGGTTGTGTCAAAACGCTGATGAATAAAATTAATTATATATACATGTACAGATAAAATGGCAATACTGTGATATTGAAATGACCGCCTGTCATGGGTTAACGACTGACGGCATTTCGTCAGTCTATCAAATCACAATCATTTAGTGCATAGCTGAAAGTGCGGGTCTGCAGATTATTGAACAAATGGTGAAAGCTGAAAGATGTGAAACACATCGACAGACTCATGAATAAAAGGGCAGCCATATTACAATGCAATGAAAACAAAAACAAACAAACAAAAAATCAAAACAAAACAAAAAAATGAAAAAAAGAAGTCACACTTGTAACAAAAAATTTTTTTCAGACAACCTAGGCCACATAATTACAGACTGACTAATGAGCCATTTTTTTTCTGTTAGCAAATAATTCCTCTTGCAATGCAGATATGATATAAGTACTGAAAAGAAAGAAAAAAAATCACTTCAGTACCTTTTATATCAAACAGAGGCAACTAAAACTTGTGAAAAAATTATCATGAACAGAAGAAAATAATTGAGACGCGACACAATGAAATCAGGTGCTTGTCAAACTGAGCTGACCGGAGAAATCACGTGTTTCTCAACAGTGAATGAGTTTTTAATGTATTTTTGTTTCTTCACCAAACCCTTCTATATCAATCTAAAAATACGTTTCAGAATTCAACTGACTGAAATGGAGCGAGTAAAGGTGCAAAAATTGTAATTTAGTGGCATGGCGTAACAAACGTAAAGAAGGATTTACAAAAGTGATTGGCCATTTTCTCAGTAAATTCAGCTGAAGCAACAGATCACCCCCATCACCTTTAGCAGCCAATATCTCAACTTAACTTCAGGTTCACCAATACTTTTTTCACACACTGAAAGGGAAATGAATAATCTTCACAGGGATCTTCATCATGTCGCATCTCAATTTTGTTATGTCATGGATTTCCAAAAATTTCAGCGGAATAAATGGTTCAACAATATAAAAAAAATAACAAAAAACCCAGACTTTTTCCTTTCTAGACAATGCTTGATTTTGTATCTCTGTCTTAAAGAAGGGAAGTAATTCAGCTGACTGAATCAAAATGGAACATTAGTACAGATATTATTTTGTTTATGGGCAACGAGGGTTGTTTTTCATCAGTCCAGTTATTTCCCTTCTACCAGACATGGGAACTGTTCAACAAGCTTTATAAAGAGGTCAAAAAATGTTTTCTGCCCTTTGAAAGTAAAATGTAAACTACAGGAAAATCTGATAAAATAATGAGAAAAATACATTTCTGTTACAATGTTACACTTGTCATTTTTCCAGCTTTTTGGTGGTATCCCTTTCAAATGAAAAGAATTACAAAAAATTGAGTTACTTCTTCGTTCTGATTCTTGTTCAACAATCCCCATATCATGTCTGGCTAAGGGAGCTAATCTGGCCAGCCTAAACACTCCACACTGATAAAATAAGAACATACAGTCAACACAGCTCTGGTGATGGCACTTTTTATGACTATTGTACATCACAAGACTGTTGGCTGAGGCTCTATTTATAAACAGCCTATTTGTCAGTGGATCACAGAGGACCTATTTGCTTGAAATCACACATATAAACTACTAAACCTTGCCAACAACTTGTCCGACTGGACATATACAAACAACAGTGGAACACACTTAAACCAAAAATGGCTAAATCAAAAACACAGCTGAACCGAAAGAAAAATTAATCCCTGTTTTCTATCTTTATTACTCTTTGTTAACGGACTAGTAATAAACCAAAGTCAACATTCGTGGGGACACGGGCTGGACCGAAAACCCTGATCTTAGTGAAAGCAGTGACCTATTCTTAATCAAACAAGCTTACGACCAACATACTGTTCTCTCAACGTCAGACCTGAGGCCACCAGCAGATGTCGAAGAAGACGGACAAGGGTAGGGGACAGGGGAACTGCATCAGTGAAGCGAGTGCGCATTGACTGTGGAATCTAACTCATTATTTTATCAGTGTTTGATCTCTTCCTCTAACAATTTCCACCATACTAGTTTGGATAAACCAAAATATGTTAAACCCAAAATAATATGTCCGGTCCCTAATATTTTGGTTTAAGTGTTCCAATGTAGTAAATACTGTGACTGCTCTATGATAATGGTACCAGTCAGCCTTCTGTCAACATTCAACTGATGTCTAATGGCGTTCTTGAGACAGTGCCATCAAAAAAGATAATGTACAGTACTAGAGAACCCACGGTCTTTGTGAGAGATTTTTTCAGTACAAGTCAAACCGATATTGCCCTTTGACTTATAGTGTGTGGCAAGCGTGCACACCTCGATTTTGCTATTTTGGATGGTTAAACTGAATGTTACTGAACCAAAAATGTTTGGTATATTGAATTATGTAGAATTATGTCTTAATTCAAAATAGAATCATAATAACATGACTCATCAAATGACTTGCATTCGAACAAAATTTCCTTCTCCATTTATCTTAGTGCTGCAGTGACAGTGACTAATACCATTATCATAGAGCAAAGGCCATATGTTCACCTGTAATCCTCCAAACAAACCCAGAGACATACATTATATATATTTTTGCTGTAAGCCAAAGTGTTTAAAATTAAATGCCTGGACAGCAATTAGCAAACGAACACACCGGATGAAAATGACAAAACTTATTTCATATCAATGAAAAATTCCTTATGTCACATACATGGCAAGGCACTCATTAAGTTGTTAATGAATCTGTCACCTGTCTGTGGTAATGTGTCATTGTACGTCACTGTGTGCCTGGCACCTGTCAGCACTTGAGCAGAGAGTTACAGATGAAAAAAAGCACCTGATAATGTTGTTGTGGAATACTAGCGAGAGAATCTTGTGATTTATGCTTTGATTTTTGCTGCTAGAGTGGCTCAAAATGGGAAAAAAGAAAAATCTAAATTGATTTGTTGATAGTTCTTGGCATAAGTAAAACAGGCAAAATGAAACAAGAAATCAATCACTTATGTTAATATTACAATGGCTAACTATGGCAAAATGACAGGTGATGTTGTTCATCATATGTTCTTTCACTCCAAATGGATAATAAATAAATCTGAATTCATGTTTGTGTTGATATAAGCACTGCAAATGGCTCCTCAAAGAGTCAAAATAAAATGTCTCCTTCATGTCACAGTCAACCATGTTCTCCCCATAAAGAACAAAATATTTGTGAAATGTCTACGGATGGTGAAGTTCTGAGAATACAAGAGATTCCAGATGAATGACTGAATTTGTAAATTCATAGAGTTTAGCTGGCACTGACTTGCCTTGGAGTTGTGATGTCCCAAACTAATAATCTTTCCATAAACAGACTATTCCAAGAGACAAAGTTCCTTAGGCCTGCTTTGTTCTTATGATATTTGTAATATTATATTTGTTTCATGTAGAGTTTCAATGAATTTTTCATATAATTTTCTGGTCATCAACTGGGAATGGAATTTCCCTTCGAGACCAAATAAAATTGATCATATCTTGTCCTATCTTACTGTGGAAAGCAATTTTAAAACTAATATTATTTACTGCTTCTCTATACACATATTTCAATCTCTCTGTTCCTTAGAATGGAGGAAACCTATAGATATCCTATTGTAACTGAGGCCTCAGAAACATGACTCCTTTCCAATGTTCTTCCACAGCAGTCCTATCTCAAGGCCTGGCTCAAGCACATAAGAAAAAAACACCACTCTTCGTGATACATGATCAAGACTCAAGGCAATGAATACACTCCATGCTTACAACAGAAATCAGACCAACACAGTTATGCTGTCCTTCACCTGCACACACTGCCATACTCATCAAACATTGACCAATTCAGTCGCAAAGGACAGCCGACCTAAGTCCAGCCACTATGGCACCAAAGCTGAGCAGCGATAGTTGTAATTACTGTATCTGAACAGTTACATAAGCCATAGTAGTAATAACTTCAACAGCAATCACAATCTTTAGTACATAATGACTTTGTCTTCTTGCACTCAATAGATTTGCTGAGATAACTTCTCCATAGGAGGTTGAAAGGTGAACCTATACCATAAAAGATTTGAATAAAAATACTTTATCATCATCAGTTACGCCTTTGTTTTCCTAGTCTCAATCTCGTGTCTTCAAATATTTCTCTGCCTGTCTGACAACCTCACTCCAATGTTAGACTTCTCCAGACAATATAGGTACGGAAAGCAGATTTTTTCCATTGACGCAACTATCTGATTTCGATGGGTTTCTGATTTGTTGCTTTTTAACCCTTTAAGCCCTAGTCACCAATGCCTGAAAACACCCTGCCACTGGCTTTCTGGGCCGAGAATGCACATTTCTCATTTCATCTTCAACATCTTTTTTGTAAACACAAGCCTCAAATGCAATCCTGGGCGCAAAGATTTTCAATCACTGTAGTCCTAAAAGTCCTTGCCTCAAAGCGATCTATAAGATCTATTTTTAACTGTAGTGGACGTGTACAGGACTGGGGTAACTGTATCAGGCTGGTCTACCGGGCTGTGGGGGATTTTGACACCGGAAAATCTGCCCAGTGTACCAAGCTGTAGGGTTCAATGAGTTAGCAAGTCTTCGTTGGTAACCAAATCTGTCAGTAGATCCTTACCATTATTTTCTTCCACGCTCGTTCAAGAAAGTTTGGAGTTTGAGTCAGCTGGCCAGAAGTACTACTATTTGTCAGTCAGAGCAAAAGATGAACAGCGTGAGTTCTCATAATAAGCAACAAACAAATCAAATCTCCAACAAGAATAAAATAAAATTGATGATTAATGTTATCTTGGACATAAACCAAATCAACTGCATTCATCCAAAGTGTCTGTCTATCTCAGACTTTTTCCCCAATTTGTAATTAGATAAGCAATTTTTGCAAGGCAACATTGGTTACCTGTAGATACTGCTACCATATGCTCTGCTCTGTACACACTGGTAATGAGCCAGTTCTTCAGTCATCTAAAAAACTTCCTTCAGCTTAGTACAAGCACTGCAAGCAGGATAAACTCACTTTTTTGTTACATGTAATTTGAAACACATGAGACAAAAAATTATTTAAAAAATTAACCTGATAAGAAAAAAAGCCTTTCCCTCATATGATAAATTGTTCAGAATTTTTGGTTGCTTAATTTCAAATGACATGAGAAAAAGCAACTTTTTCCATCTTTGCAAGGCTTGTGTTATACCTGTTGTACTTGGCAAAGGGAAGTAATCAGGCTGACAGTCAAAATGGCTTATCTCAGTTACGAAAGGCACTGCGAGAACAGGAGAGGACAGAGCTTGCCCCTGTGACACTAATCCTGAGCACGTGACTGCTTCAACCATCAGCAAACACAAAGCAAGGCAAGTAATAGCAATAACATGAGATGCAACACGCTGAAATCAGATGCTTGTCAAACTGAGGCGAATGGAGAAATCACATGTTTTTCAACAGTGAATGAATTTTTAATGTATTTTTTTTTCTTCACACAACCTTTCCCTATCAATCTAAATATGCATTTCAGAGTCAAATTTGCTGAAACAGAAAGCATTAAAAGCCCAAAAATTGCAGTTTAGTGAGATGGTCTAATAAGGATTTATAAAAGTGATTCGTCATTTTGTCGCTAAATTCAACTGCAGTAACCAGTCACCCCATTGTCTTTCATTGCCAATATCTCAACTTCTACTTAAGGTAGAACAATAATTTTCTCACATACGGACAGGAAAATGAATAATCTTCACAATGATACCAATAACTCCATATGCTCAAAATTTGATGAGAGCCTGATTTCATTGTGCCACATCTCATATAGAAATTTCAAACTAATACTCACATTATATCTAAGATAATTTCTAACTTTTTTCTTATTCACTTTGTCTTGAATCAGTTACTAGAGATTTTCTGCTACTCCAGTGATGAATCCTCTCCGCAATAGTCCTTCCATAATTAAACCATCTATCTAACAGTAACAGCAAAAAGAATTCAGCAAGTAACACTTTTAATGTAGGTTTACAGCGATTTTTATCTCCGAACTTCATCAAATGGAAGAATTTCATAGATATTCCATTGAAAACACTGCTTGAGCCATAGGTGAGATACTTTCTGAAATATATGTCTCTACGAAAAAAACCCATTGAAAACAGCCTTTTTTCTTAACTTTGCAAGATATTCAAACAGGCCTCGTATTGGCACAGCCGCCTGTTGTGCACACCACATACATGATACATATCACAAAGTTCTGATGTCTTTGCCTTTCTATGCTGGACAGAACACTCTCCACACTGTTGTGCTGAGCTATAAATGTCAACCAAATCAAATCTTTAACTGGTTGTCATGTGGTGGCTGTTCTGTGGAGACTGGTCTTTGTATCTTCAATCAATGCAAAGTCAACATTATGGCCTATAACAAGTAAAGATGGCTGTCTTGTGAAGGTTGGTCTGTGCACCTTCATTCAATGCAAAGGCAACATAACGGCCTATAACACAAAAGGTGGCTGATCTATGGAGGGTGCCCCTGACCTGGCTTGTAATCCTAAATTTGATGGATTGATATGTTGTTTCAGTCATAAAAATGCTTGTCCTATAGAGGTTGCTCTCAGTAGCCCAGATTCGATGTATTGCTGAAGTCATAGATGTCCTCGGCTGTGTGCGACAGGCCTGGTGTTCTCTGGGGGGTGTTCTCTGCCAGTCGCAGCATCTGCTCTCGTAGAAGTTCATCTTCGTCTTCCGGCTCAAAGTCATCCTCATAGTTTCTGTGGAGATATATCAGTACACATGACTGATTAGCTGTGGAGATATATCAGTACACATGACTGATTAGCTGTGGAGATATATCAGTACACATGACTGATTAGTTGTGGAGATATATCAGTACACATGACTGATTAGCTGTGGAGATATATCAGTACACATGACTGATTAGCTGTGGAGATATATCAGTACACATGACTGATTAGTTGTGGAGATATATCAGTACACATGACTGATTAGCTGTGGAGATATATCAGTACACATGACTGATTAGCTGTGGAGAT
>JBCAUA010498004.1:5838-17069 GCA_038406235.1 Peronia verruculata | reverse complement strand
TGTCTGTGTGTTTTTGTGTGTGTGTGTGTGCTTTCCTTTGTTTAACCTATATTCCCTCTTTTTATGCCGCTTGTTTGCGTCCTCTTCCCCCCCCCCATCCCCCCTTTTAAAGCCCGTATTTTGTCTTTTTGGTGTACGGGTATTTCTTGCCGACATTTTTGTCTACCCTGTTTTTTTTTTCTTTTGGTCTTTACATCCTGTAGTTGTTTTTTTTTTCCACTTTATTTTTTTTAACTCCATGGTTTTAAAGCACCATATTAATTTTACCTTTTTTTTTACTTTTTGCTACCAGCGATTTCTCTTTTTACCCAAAGATTCTCTCATTTTACCTCTTTTTACCTAAGATGTTCTCTTTTTACAAATAAATACATTTTCTCTTTTACCTTACGATTTACTCTTTTTACCATGAGATATAGTTTTTTTACCCTGAGATTTTCTCTTTTTATCCTAACATTTGCTCTCGATACCCTAAGCTGATTTACTGTTTTTATCCTAAGATTTACTATTTTTACCCTGAAATTTTCCCTTTTTACCTGACATTTTCTTTTCATGCACTATAGTTTTTTCTTACTGAATGCTTGTTTTTCTTCCTCTAACCCCATAGCCCATTAATTAGCTTTCTTCATCAATCCTGAGAGGATGATATAATGACAACACAAATGAAATAAAATAAAACAAACTTTTTTCTTGTCAGGAAACTCCGCTCCCGAGTCAATAAATAAATAAATAAATAAATAAATTGAGACACGTGACAAGGTATTGAGTAATTTACATAACACATGTATACAGACATTATGGGGTGGCATAAGTCAAGTTTGCAATTTCTGAGATAAGATAAGATGGTAATGTTGCTGTGCTGTGCTGGGGTTTACCGACACATCATCAGCACGTTTACGGTTATATTGTGTTAAAACACGGTAAGACACGTTTACACGTCAAGAAGAAGAGGGGAAAGAGAGTGGGACAGAAGACAGGAACAAGGAGAGAGAGAGAGAGAGAGAGAGAGAGAGAGAGAGAGAGAGAGAGAATGTCACCTCTGTAACGTCGAGGATGGCATTCTATTTGAGATACCTCACTGATGGCCGCCTGCAGGTGAGAGCAAAGAACCTACTTATATACCCCTGACCCCCGCAGGTGTATAGTGGCAGATAAAATGTCAGTCATAACCATGGACCAGTCTTCAAGACAGGCTGAACCATTTTTAGAAACCGGATGTAAAGTTTGGTTTAGTAGATTTAGCGCTTATCTGGTTCTGGAGAGCGTATTCAGAACGTTTTTTTGCGGCCATGTAATAATGTAATGTTGTGTCGATTTGTCATTAGTTTTGCCTTCACAGATCAAAAACGTTGCATCTCTTCTGAATGTTGTCCTATCATATCTGTTGTGCCGCACGCACTGTCTGCCTTCAGCTTTGCCGCGATTCCATTGCGCCAGTTGTTTGCCCATCCAACTTTCCCCGCAGTTTTTATACGTTCTAAGCGTTCCTGTCACATTGAGTGGTAGCCGGGCTAAATTGCCCGTGTAAACAGCGCACTTTGCACATGTGTTATGGTAACATAAGAGGTCTGCGCACGCACAAGTTCTGGGCTCAGTGAGGGTGAAAATGGCAGACGTTTTTACACACATACACACAAAAAGAAGAAAACAAAAACAATAATAAAGCTTGAGAAAAGACGATAACAAGAACTACAAACCTCCAGCCTAACGCGACTCAATATCTTTGAAAGTGAGTCCCTCATTTAAAAATCATCAACTCATCCATTGCTTCGTGTTCAGCATAAAGCTCACTATGGCATGTCGGTGTCCCCAGCTTACTGCAAATCACGTATTAGGTGATTACCAGGTAATAACCACACATTCCGAGACTGGAAGGCTGTTGTGTTTTAGTGGCTCGCCATACTGCGGGATGTTTTCGCACCGACTCGCCCTCTGGCGAAACCAGCGCGGCATCAGGTAGGAACAGTCAGCCGTGCCGACGTCGTGAATTCCTTTACCAGATGGTAATGGGATATCGCCTTCACTAGCCATCAGCGCCAAATCTTCGTGTTTCCTTTCACTTCATGATTATTATACGCCAGGTTGATGCTAAGGCGGAAAATGGAGTGCAAAGGAGGAGCTGGTAAAAAATAAAATAGGATGAAAACAAGACCGTATCTATTTGCTTGCTAACCCGTCACTGTACATAAAATGAAAAGTAAACAGCAGTGATGCATGTGTCCCAGACCCATTCCAGTCTCATTTTTTGATTTGTTGGTTCGGGAGTGTGCGGCGCTGAGAGCGACAGATGTCGATGGAGCAGCAGCGAGAGAGGAGGAAAGAGAAGAAGGAAGAGTGAATGATGATGAGGAAATAATGATGGAGAAGGGGATGGTGAGGTGTGAAACCGGAGAGAACTGCAAGCCAACATGTACAGAAGAGTTCAGCTGTACAAAGTAGACAAAGAAGGAAAGCGCTTAGAGGACGTTACATAGTTATTGTGAAAGGGGATACAGTTTTCAGTCGAGCCAACAATAACCGACTAAATCGTCTGTTAGTTTTTTTAACGTGCGTTATAATGTATAAGCTTTGCCTCTCAGATTTGACCTAAGCTGGAAATAGTTAGAACAGATATGTCGATGATATATATCTGTACAAAATAATAGGTTTTCAGAGTTTCACGTACAGTTGATGAAAACAACTGCGTGCAGTTTCAAAAAAAAAAAAAAAAAGGAAAAAGAGAGGGTTGGGATGGAAAGGGAGGGGGGAGGGGAGGGACGGAAAGATGGTAAGGTTCATTATTGAAAAAAAGTTCTGATCTATCAGTCGTACCACGACTGTTTCTTGACTTCTTGGATGTTCAGAGAAGATTTTTTTGGACAAAATCACCACATTATCCCGCCTTGATGGAGTATAGTTAGGTGCTTACAGCTTACCATGTTTTTCGCCAAAGCGGATGTGCATCATAGAAAGGTATTTTTTTGCTCTTTCGTTTTCGGTCTTAAATTCCTCTATCTGGGGAACCTCATCGTGATCTCAGTGTAAAGAAGAGAAAGATTATTTCGTTTGTCAGAAGAAGGGCAAAGAAAGTCACGGAATAGAGTTTCTCTCTGAACTGGCGCATGAACGTCAGAAGACTGTAAAATATTGATGACAGTCCAGTGGAAATCAGAGCAGGGAATGATAAGTTAAGAAAGAAAAGAACATGACAATGTGGTGTTTTCGGGCAGACAAGCGTCTTGGCCTCCTTTTGTCGGATTATTGGTTATGAGGCTGTGCTTTGTGGTCTGAAATGAATGCCTTCGGTATGAAATTGGTGAACGTATTATAGCCTGAGTGAAAAAGACGAGATTCTGACACTGACTACAGCTAAGAACTCCGGCTACTGCCCTGAAAGTTTGAAAGCTATCATAACTACATTATGTATGATGATATGATCTTGTCACAAACAGGTTTGGACCCGTGGTAACACCTCTACAAACATCAAGAAACATTCAGAAAAAGGTGTAGCAGGAATAAGATAAATTTCAACTTCAAACATAGTGGACAGGCTTTTACACGCAGAATGACAGGTCAGCAGGGACACTGCCAATGGCGGATGTTATCGGTCAATGTTTCAACGACCATACGGTCACGGGACTGAAAGACAGGAAAGAATTTGGATATCGCCTCCATTTACATCGTGACTTTGTCTTTTTTTGTCTTCATGATTACATTTATACTTTTTTATCATCTCCTTGTGGGAATACAGACTCCGGCGTGAGAAAATGCATATATAGGCCTATATATCTCATTAAACTTTCATAAAATAATGGTTAAACCAGTGAAGGCTGCACCATGATATCAGATTTTGTTTTCTCCCACATGGAATATGTATGCGCGCAGCTGGCTATGGAACTTCTCCCATCCGTAAATAAGAAATCATAAATTTTGTTGACTTTTTATCGGGTTTCTTTTCTTGTTATTATTATTATTTTTTTTAACTCTTACCCGCCTTCTAGATACGTTTCCTTTTTTTATTTTTGATATGTAAATATGTTTTATGTGTGCCTATACACATTTATTTTTATGTGTTTATTTTCATGTGTGTGAGAGATATGCATATTATCTTTCCCCCCTTTTTTTTCTTTGTATAAATGTTTTCCTTATTTTCATCATGATAAATATGAAATTTTGTTTTCTCACGATTCCATTGGGTATAATATTTTGTTCTGTTCCTCTCCTCTTCAACGATGAAGAGCTAAAAGATGTTGTTTTGAAATGATTGTTTCCTAGAGGGAACATATTAACATTTATAAATGATTAATGTTCATCACACTATTTTACCGTAAATTAAGAAATAAAAACGAGAAATAAGAAGGAAAAGAAGAAGAAGAAGAAGAAGAAGAAGAAGAAGAAGAAGAAGAAAACAACAACAATAACAACAATAACAACAACAACAACAACAATTATTTTTCCATACCAGTGGTTCACAAGAGATCAGATATTCTCAAAATGGTTGATATTTGAGTCATGATAAAGCCATAAAAAGAAAAATCAAAAACAACAAAACAAAACAAATAAGAAAACAACAATTAATTAACTTGTCAAGAAAACGAGCAGCTCTTCTTCTAAAATATATTTATAATATGTTTGTCACGATGCCACGTTGAACGTAAAACATGTACATCGAGAGGAGCAATGCATGCACGAAGATTAAATGAGTCAGCTTCTGATTTTTTATTTATTCATTATTATTATTATTTTTAATTTGTTAGCATAAACTGTGGATGATGTGTTCCCAGCCTACTTGTATAACTTGACAAATGCGATATGTCTCACATCAGATTGGAAGAAAAAAGTATAATTATTAGAATAGAACTTTGAAAAATAAGATTGGAATCTTGCCTGATGAACTCATGCTCCTTGTAAACTTAGAGGGCGGAAACAAACAACAGCGATAGTGATCTGCTTTATGGAGTCTGTTTCTTTTGTTCTGTACGAATCTCACTCATATGACAAATACGCTAAAATGTATCATTAATAAGAGTCACTGTCAATTTAAAAACAAAACAGAACGGACGAACTAACAAATTAACAAAGGAACAAACAAAATAAAGTAAACAACAGCAACAACAACAACAACAAAATCGTCTCTCATGCAATCCAGGCCGGTGAATATTTGAAGGGACCCTTGACGTATCTGCGTTATCCAGTTTGTGTATTTGGAGTGATCGTCTCAAACTCCCTAGTTCTGCATCATGCAGCTTTTTAACGGGCCATAGAAAACATGAAATTTGACCTGCAGTTCAGATATTTGTCTCTCGGCCTTTGAACAAAAAAAAAAAAAAACCAAAAACATTGATAACTATAGAAAAAGGATAAAAGAGTGAATCTAGAGGCGCCATGGCAGTGTTGGTGTGTTTTGCTTTGTTTATTCTGAACTTCCTTTTCTAACATAGTCGAGAAAGATAAAGCAAGATATGTGGCTTCTTTGACAATTTGAGAATCAATTTATTCTGTTATTTCTTTACTCCGATCAGCGTTCTTTTTCTTGGTTGATCTCTGCCGCTGTTGTCATAAATGCATGAGTAACTTTGTTATTTTTCATTTTATTCTTAAAGGAACTTTTGACTTTTCCGGAAAGCAGCTTGGTCTCCTATCAAGTTGTTATTGGACTTGAGCAATATTAACTTCATTTCCTACTGGCAAAATTAAGGCCAGCTGTATATAACCAGGTGTCACAGGTCACCACTTCTGGCACGCACGACACAGATCTGTGAGAGATTTGCTCCAACATTCATCTCAGACGGAGGTAACAACCACAGAGAGAAACATTTTGTGAGAGACAGATAGCTTATCTCACTTACATGCGAAAACAGTTTGGGGAATTGTTGTTGTCAGACCGCGAGTTGTATCGAGCGGAAGTGTCGTGAATCCCAGATAATAAACAACACCCTTACTTTAAGAAGTTTCCTGTTCTTGTTCTGGGCATCTTTGAAAATAGAGAATGAAACAAGAAAACATTCAACGGAAACAAAAGCACACACACAACAGGCATACAGGGACAAACAAATAACAACAACAACAACAACAACAACAACAACAACAACAACAACAACAACAACAACAAACAAACAAACAGAAACGAAAAACGAATACGAATACGAACAGTTTATTTGTCTCCAAGGAAATATATTTTGATCAGTGCAAAAAACAATTGAAACAAAAATATATGAAGAATACACAGCACAAAGATACATTAACAATTTCCATATGCATACCATGTATACCTCCATATCTACTTATTCATACACACCTATCACACAGACACACAGACGCATGCATCCATAGCCACACACACGTACATACACAGCCACGTGCATACATAGAAACATACAGACATACATTCATACATACAAAATGCATGAATCAAAACAAAAACAACAAACAAACAAACAAACAATAAAAAATTCTCTTTTCTCTTTTCAAAGACTTGAGAGTCTGCATTATTTCTTAGATACAGTATCTCCTCAGGTAAGGAGACCCAGTATTGTGAGTGAGTCAGACAAAACGTTGAGGGAAAGAGACACATATAGACAATATGACAAGTGGCGGGAACTGCTGTCTGAGAATTCTTTACGAGGCAGACATGGTCGGATTCAAACCCGCCACCCTTTGATCGAGCAGGGCAAGGCATTTCCCTCAGACCGCGTCCTCCCTGGACCCAGTCCGGCAAAGCCAATCACTGCCCCCGTGGAGATGACGGCTCTGCACGCCTGTGACTGACATATTCTTTCTGCCAGGTTCCTGATAGCTCTGGTCAACGGCTGGACCTGGCCCAGTTGTTTGCCCCTGACGCCTGCAACGGATGGCTTACTGCCCCTGTCTGCTTTTCAACCACAGCATAGATCAACAGAAAATGAAATAAACAGACCGAAAAATATATTTTTTTCTTTTTTTTAGTTCTTCCCTCTTTCCTTCCCTTCTCCTGTGTCATATGGGATTATTGAACTTGGACAGCAAAGTTGCGGAGTTCTGATGGAAAAACTGGCGTAAATCTTGATTAGAAAAAACAGCGACAATAACAGGAAAGTCAGAACTTAAAGGAAAACAAAATCCTATGAAACACAAAGTGCAGTTATTTGCAAACCTGAAAGGTGGCATCCTATAGAAATGAGTTGACTGTGTTGTTCAACAGTACAGGTGTGGTTGAGTTTCCTTTGATCTTTTTATTCAAGTCACGTCTAAAATTTCTCTAGTTCCCCGCTCGGTGCAGAGCAGTGAAGTTCAGTGTTGGTATACAGCAGATTGTGATTGTTCAAGCCTGGACGACGTCTCTCGGCACAGATCATGACTCAGATCATCTCTTTTCTCATAGGATTTCAAACCTATATTAACTATTGACTAGCAAAGACTGGGACCAATAAATAGGGCTCGGCTGTTGGAATAAAAGGATATATTATAAAATAATGTCTGGGTTTAGAAAACCTATCTCGCTTGTCTGGCCGGTTTCATGCTGGTGTGAAATTGGAGCCAACTGAGATGATATTATTCTTGATTGGTCTAGCAAATGTTTAGAGATCAACACATATTGTGGATTTACAACAGTGAAAGACTGGTGGAGAAATATTTGCAATAACAGAAACTGTTGCTCTTTTGGTATTTTTCACTTAGGATCACGGCGAGGAACGAGGGAAATAATTTACAAATGGTATTTTTTTTATTGACTGTCGGAATTAATACACGCATTTTTGTTGGAAAATTAAATCAGTGTGGTACCAAGAGACTGGTGAAGAAAACATTATGGACTACAGCTATATGAGTTAGATGCCTGATGCTGAGCGACTGCTTTCATTCGTTTTGTGTAATTTGCGCATTGTTTTTCTCTTGCCTTCGATAGCTGGAACAACTGCCATAGTTCTAAATTTAGGGAAGAGTTTACCCGGCACATTCCGTGATAGAAGAGCTCCATGCCTAGTCCGGAAACTCAAATCAAGCGAAGGCGGTAAACCACTGCGGCTGAACTCTGGCACTCAGTTGCTCCCTATCTCCTCAACTGTAACTCCCAACAAATGCATAAATAAATCCCAAACTTTCTGACAAATTATAGCCAGTCGACAGTTTGGGGAGACAGGCAGCGAATTCCTGGCTCTCGCCATCTTTCCCCCTGTATGACTTTTGTCTCGTTGGAGTTGCCATTCATAAATTTTTTGTCGTCGGATGTCGACCAATCACACGGGCGTGGAAACCTTTTCCAGTCAGCGGCAAATTAAAATTCTTGTCAAGATCGGTTGTTCCGAGTAATGAAATACGAATCATGTGATCGTGTTTTCTCTGCCTGTACAACTGGTTGTCTCTGCACTTTCTCGCCTGCTGCTGCCTTGAGCAGCCATTACGAACGCGGCATGGAAAGATATAAATAAATCTTACTTTTGTCGCGGTTGAAAAACGTATAAATCACTGTGTTGTGTGGCAAACGTGTCTACGCCGAGGAAACAAAGGAGTCAGGCTTAGGTTTTATCCTTTTAATTGAAGTCGATGGGTTGCAAAATCAGTATGCAAAAATTGGAGATCCGACAATGTTGAACCAGTTGTCAAGGAGACTAAACTATGTTAAGACTTAACCCATGCACACGGATATATCGTATTTGGAAAATTTGATGGCCACTTAGCAGGAAGATGCCAAGTGTTTGCCAAAGGATTTGCCCAGTTGAATACATATATTCACCAGGTGAAGGAAAGTTGGCCTGAATTGATGAATACTTCGAATGATAACCGCGTGTACAAAGGGAATAGGTAGTGACATCCTGAATTCGGCTATGTGAATGCGTTCTAACATATTTCTGTATTACCATCTTGTGACAGTCATTGTGACAACCTTTGGCCACGAAAGCTACACTGTCTAGTTTGAAGTATTAATTAGGAAACAAAAATGATGTGAGTGGAAGTTATTAACAACAATCAAGTGATTTGTTGAAAACATATGTACGAGAAGCTTGTAATTGCCATCAACAAAACTGTCAGACTGTGGTGAAGGAGCATGTAATGTGAAGCATGCCTGGAGAAGAGAGATGGAAAAGGAGGTATTAGGGGGAGTGAGGGTGAGTGGTATAAAGAAGTGTAGGGAGGAGGCTGGAAAAGAGCAGCTCTTTTCCTTTATAATTCACCGTCACACAGTCATGGTCTTTAATTATTCATTTTTGTTCATCAGCATAACCGACATACTCCCTTTATCTTTCTCCAGTCCCCCCACCTTCCCCTCACCTCGTTATTTCTTTTGTTTCTCTCATCCCCCATCTCCCAAAATGGGTCCTCCGCTCTCATCCGTCCAAGTTATCCTCTGGCATGTTTGTGAGTGAGTCAGTTCTGTGCAGCAGCCCGGCTTTACCACGATGTTCGCAGTTCTTCCTTTAAAAACTGGCAAACGCCGTCACTATGTGTCAGACAGATAAGCCGAGGATATAGGAGAATGTAAGCAGGGAATTATTGCCTGTGACACTTCAGATACCGGCCCCATAATTAATTAATTACCCTGCAAGTTTGTCTTTTGAACGGCACAGCCCGACGTTTTCTTATCTTCGGGCAGCAGATAAATAGGATCGGTTTATAGCATATGCGGATATTGAGATTACGCACTATCAGTACATAGATTATCTCGGGCGCAAAATTGAGGTGGGCACAGAGATAGATGAGAAGTTTGATACGATTTACGAGAGCGAGGTCGGCGACATAGAGTGAGCGAGGTCAGTATGAGAACCACAATTTAATATGGAGATAAATGTGAGTTCAGCGAATATCGCGATGTGCGAAACTACATCTTGTGAACGTACAGACAGAATATGATACCTGTTTATCATTGTTTGGTGGAGAAGTTATGGATTACTTAGACAAAGATTGATTTCAGAACGTTAAATTTCGTCTCGTACAGTTCCCAGGAGGAGACACCGACTCAGTCGTTTCCCTGATTTGCGACACCAGATTAGGGTTCTACAATCTGGGCTCTTAGACATGAAAGATTCGTAGATTGCAATACTTCTAGACCTGGATTAAATGCAGCAGAAGCATAGAAGTTCACACGCCATCCTAAATTAAGTACTCACTTTACATAATCGGTATAGCCGAATTATCAATTTAGCTGAGTTTTTGCCGTGAGGCCATTTAACTTGCAGCCTGTATGCGGGTCCTAATTAAGAAGGTTCCAAACTACAACACAGTGGCTGTATAGCAGTGACGATTCCTCACACCCTGCATTCTATATATTGTTAATTTGTTGAATGTTATGAAAGACATAGACATTCTCAAGCTGCGGTGCTCTTGCTTTTGAGACTTCAGTCACGAAGTCTGTATCATACAAATACCATCTTCCATATGGCCCTCATTCGAACCTATTGCTCTTTTTGCAATATGTTGTAATTTGATATGCCGTTTCTTTGAACCAAGCCTCGTTAATCTTTCATAAATTCTTTGTGGTTTTTCTAATTTCTTGGAAATTTTGAGCCTGTCCTGAAATATTGACATTTTACTCATAGTGTCCTTTCCCCAACTCGCCTAATTCCCAACCCACATACTCATTTGGGAATTAGTTCTGTCATGATTACTTTACTAATTTACAATTGGATGTGAATGTTTTGAGCCTGCATGGTTTAACACGTCAGTTCGTGTCAAACAAAATTGGAAACAAAGCAAATATTCAGCACAAATGTCAAGTCCTTGGAGTTACAGGAGGTAGAGTGCAGGGATATCTATCAGTGTGAAAGTTTACATCAGTCCCAGCCCTTACAATCGATTGGATTCCCCGATGTACTGAACATTTGTTGAGCGCATCACACACGATGGCCCTAGGAGATTTTGTTGACTCTCTCAGTATACAGGGACACAGAGCAAAATGATACAATTAGCATTTCGTCGTAACTCAATATTCTTGCCGAGGTCTCCTGATACCCAGGTCTCACACCCAAAGCAAAGTGTTTTTGGCGTTTAATTGTGTAATGGAGACAGGGGGTTGTGAATGCACTGCTTATGTAATGTAATATTCGTCACTAAGTGGAGGGCAATGTGAGGAACATAAAGTCTATAAACTTATCTTTTTATGTAGCCAACAAATACAAAACAAACCACACTAACATCTCTTGAGGAGTGAGAAGAAACGCTACAGGGTTAGGTCTTTACACAGTGTAGGCTGGAAAAGTAGGGGGGGGGGGGGGGTTGAATGGAGAAAGGAGTCTCAACTCTGCGAAAAATATTTCTGAGGTATGACAAACGCAACGGGCCGT
>JBCAUA010497782.1:0-17072 GCA_038406235.1 Peronia verruculata | reverse complement strand
GGGACCAGGAGGTAAAGGGGGGTGGGTCCGGGGTTTTTTTATGTTTCCTCCCCCTTTTATTCCGTGTACCCGCGCCCCCCCCCCCCCCCCAGCTTTCTTCACCCTGAATGACTGCGAACGTGCATGCATACTTTAATAAAACAGTTTTTTTTTTCTTCATCATAATTTAATTATTACACTCTTATTGAAGTTTATCAGTTGTGTATCAAAAATATCTGTCCGAGGACAAATGAAGTTCAACTTTTGTATCTTATCTTATTTATCTTATCTTTTAACTGTCCACAGTATTACAAGACAACCTCAACACAGCATCTCTCCATTCTCTTTAATTTTCAAAATATATTTCATTTGCTTTATGCGAAATATTTAGAGATGTCTAAATCGAAATCGCAAATTTTGTGCAAACGGAAGTTGTTCGAGGAAAAAAAAAATGTTTTCATCAGGGTAGGTTGAACTGGTTTGCCGAACTCGGCCTGAGAATGTTGTCCGTCTCAGCGGGGAGGCTGCACCAGCTGCTGATGTGGTGTGAGCACTGGGGCTGCAGGCGGAGATGCACTCACTCACAAACGACCATTCCTCGTGTGCTAGTCCACCCTTGGCTGCTTTGCTGTGCACAGTTTTTGTTGACTTTGCGCATTAGCTACGTGCACTGGGATGTGCTCTCGGGAACTCTGAATTCTTCCACTTGACTCTCTATCTCTCCACCCCCCCTCCCTTCCTCCCTCTTTTCCCACCGGGCCCTTCCCTTCCGCTTCCTGTACATTCCTATACATATAGCAGTCCTCATAATGGGCTTTTAGTCAGAAGACATCTTCATCAGAATCCAGACTTTAAATCCTCTTGAAATTGTCCAGCCAGCTTACGGACAGAGAGAGAGAGAGAGAGAGAGAGAGAGAGAGAGAGAGAGAGAGACTTATATATTGTTTATTTGTTTGTGGTGGGGTTTAACGACACATGAGCACGGTCACGGCTATATTGTGCTAAACACGGTAAGATACGTTTACACGTCAAGCAGGCAGATCAAGTAGGAAAGGGAGTTGGACAGAAGACAGGAGGAAGGAGAGAGAGAAGAAATGTCACCCCTGAAACGTCGAGGAGGATATCATTCCATGAAAGGGTTTTCACCGCCTGCAGGTGGGAGCAGAGAACCTACTCATATACACTGGGCCCACGCGGGGGAGGGGGGGGGAGACGCATAGTGCTATACATTCTTGTATTAAATCCAGTAAAATTTCATTCCAGTACCAATGTACAATAACAGACCGACGGGAAAAACATGATGAAAAAATAATTTGACCATTCGTTCAGTGCGTTTGGATGCAAAGTGTGTATTACATAGAAAGGAAACGAAGTGGAGGGGGGGGGGGGCGGAAGGAGGAGGAGATAATTCCACGAACAGAAATCGAAATTCTAACCGTGGGTTTTTAACAGCACGGATGCAGGCATATAGAGTTAACAAGAAATAGAGATGGTGCAGATACGAGTTGCCGTCCGCAAGTGGCTGAAAGGCGATTGGAGACGGTAACATAGGAGACATGGCGTCATGGCGATCGAAAGTTTAGACCCCAGAATGAGAAAGATGTAAAAATATAATAAAAATCAGTAGACCTTAATGAAAAACATGACCTACCCTTCTGTATTAGATTAAATTTCTTAAATTTTGTTCCGAAGGGTTGGGGACATACGTCATGATTTTGCAGATTTTTAACGGATGTGCAGATGCGTCTATGAAAGAGCTGTCCATATTTTTGGCTTCGTGTCGGTGAAATGTCACGTTTTCCCTTATTTCTTCCTTTTCTAAAATCTTGCCTCCTTTTCTAAAAATGGTCCACAGGTGCTGTGGTCGGTTCTAAGTATTTGCGAATAAGCTGAAAAACGAAAATGTTAAACATTCCTGTTTGATTTGTTATTAAAAAAATATCCTGTGATACGCCGTTTCGTCAGAAAAAAAAAAAAAAAATCCTGATGTTTATTTTTGCAGTTCCAAGACAAGTAAACACCGTCTTATGTCCATTTATTGAGCAAGAAGAAAACACGATCCTCTGCAAATCCAAGTGAAAGAAAGTTCGTATATCGTCTCTCTTCCTCAAGAGGCTCAAGGAGGCGATAGGTCTCTTTGATTGGAATCGTTTTCTCTTCTTTTTTGTAGCGCGGACGGTACATCAATATCTGCGCGCACACAAAGGTTGTTTGGATGAGCAAAACACCTCGTATGTCAGACAGGTGCTTGCAGTTGAGTACTCGTGGTCGGATGACGCTAGAACGTGATGGTTGCCACCTGTGTGGTCTGGTGCCGGTTTACCCAATGGGGATTTGTTTGTTGTGAGGTCACGATGACATCAGAGGCGTGTGTGTATGTGTGTGCTTGTGTGTGTGTGAGTGTGTATGCTTGTAAAGTTTAAAAATGTCGTTTACAGAAATGTTTACAAATCCTAACACTTGTCTTAAGAGCACCTTACAGATATGAGCGCAAATTTACTCAGTCATCATCCATTGCAGTCCTTCCAGATCAAAATTTGCGACCCGGTTTTCGTTTCATTTCGCGGAATCAAATCCCTCTGTTTGGTTTAAATCGGAGAAGGCCTTGGAGGTTCTAAATCTAAATTCTAGACTCCAGAAAGGAGAAGTTCTTAATCAGGCTTTATCCATTTCTGGATGAGGGTTGGATAGGAGGTAGGTTAGAGCTAGGCTTAGGTTTGTGTTAGAGTGAGGGTGAGATTCAGGCTTTTATTGACCAACTTCGCAAATTTTAGTGACACTGTCAAGACCACACTTTCTGTCAATTTTCCAGAGCCGAGGGTAGATATCTCACGGCCAGTCAGACTGGGTCGTAAATCTCTGGACACCATCTGAGAAATCGGAGGTTGAATGTGACGACGGTCATCTGATAGCGATGCCTTTACTTTACATAAATAGAGTTAATAACCATCTCTGAACACCGAACTATTGCTTTTGCGGGCTGATTACAAGTAGGCCTAGTATCAGTGTTTTGTGAGGTAAATTATATGCAAAATTGTTCGTTTGTTTGTTTGTTTTGCCAATTTTTCTCCTGATTTAAACTGGTGTTGAGGGGTCACCTCCTCCCCCCTCCCAATCTCTTCTACTTTTGCAATGTCTTTGACCACTGTCAAGTTAGTTTAAAACTTTTTTCACCACCTGAGTTTCAGTGAAATTAAGATTTTCATCACAGTAATAGTTTATTTTGGAAGAAAAATCACCTTACTGCCACTTAATATTTTGATTAGCCACGAGACAAGTGGTTTATTTTGAAGTCATTTATCGTAAAATGTGATTGATTTTCATTTGTGCTTCTTCAATTTCAGTAGAAGCAGAACATGAAACATTTTCCTCCCAAAGTGATGCATTAACTTTGATTGTTTCCCACAAGGCTTTTCCATGTTGAAACAATGATAATGAACAGATCTTTGAAATGGCATTTATAGAGGTATTTCCATCAGTTAATTCCTATGTCCAGTCCTCGTACTGTCTGTTTCATAATCTGATCCAGGCAAAACTATCTGTATTGTTTTCAACAATGCACACCCGTTCCTTTTCAGTATAAAACGTAAATATAAGAAACGTTTAAAATTATATTTTTGTGTAAGAACAAAAATTAACTCGGAATTTACTCAAACAAACAGGCATTATCAGTGGCTGAGAACGAAGTTCATAAAATTTCTTGTTATCTTGTACCAGACTTGGAGATTTAGATTTGCGTTAATTTATGAAATTTATCTCATTTTCAAATCTTGCAAACTGAGGGAAACCAGAAAACGCATTTTCCTTGTCACAACTGGGCGTTTTTCCTTGTCGGTCTCTCTGATGAATCTGTCTGTCTACGGGGACCCAAATTTGAACAAAGCTCCCCCTTTATGTGCGTTGTCAGGATATAATTAATGACGCCATTTATTATGCGGGCACAGAAATGTAAGCTGTAAAACTCGCTCGGAGGACTGTGTGGGACTATTTCATGCCGAGAATCCGAATATGGCTTTTGAGCCAAACTGCATGTAGAGGGGGAGGAGAGAGAGAGAGAGAGAGAGAGAGAGGAAAAGAGAGAGAGAGAGGGAGAGAGAGGGGAAGAGAGAGAGAGAGAGATTGGGAATTATGTAAGTGCGTGTGAAAAAAACGAGCAAGATGTCTGGTCGCCATATTATTTCGCTATGTGCCTAATCGGGATTTAATCCCCTCCACAAAGGAAATGCCCGGTAAACAAGGAGTCAAACTGATGCAGAGGCTCAAGATGTGAGGCTGCGATTTGCTGAACGCAAAAGTCGAGTCCCCATGTGAAATTCACGCAGCTTCCTTTTTGCACAGCGCACTGAATGAATGCGCGTTCTCTAGTCATGAACGGCTTGACCCTTTTATTGCTACTTGTAAGCACATGCGATGTAAGCACACTAAGACGCCTGTCTGATTACTTTTCCCTTTTTTTGTCCTCGAGCAGCTTTGGGGTTTTAGAAATCATTATATACAACCTATATGTCCTAAGTAGATAAAAGTAGGATTATCTCGGCTTTAAATGCGTGCTCAGATTGATCCGAAGACATTTTCAGGAGAAATTTTAGAATCTTTGGAAATTAATTTTTGCCCGAATGACGGTAGCTCCGCCCACTCTTCGTCTGATTATTCACTATCACGGGTTCTTCATCATGCGTCACGTACGCAAGGGATCTCAGAAATTTTCGTCACCGTTGCCCATGAAAGCTAGATGTCAGACTTCTCAACTCAATAAATCATGAGCTCTTACGTCACTGAGATATGCGTAGATTCTAATCTGAATCATATTTCCGGTAAGATTTGAAACGGAGACGCATTTGTCAAGATTCAGACGCCGGATCTCTCCGCCACGGAGCCCCGTCCCCTCCCTTCTAATCATGAACGATATGACGTGGATTGCTAGCATGCTATCATTATGTTCATACGGTCTTTTAGCTGAAGAAACTGTTTGGGTGTTGTTTTTTTTCCGTGTTCTTTTTGGTTAGTGTTTTTTGTTATGTTCCTTGTTCCTTGGCCAGCATTTGCCGAGCATTTGATGTCGTTTCATGTCATTGTTTATCGTCGTGCGCTCGTTGATGTGAAGATGATAACTAGGTCGTTGCCGTGATTTGTATAATGAGCACGTCGAGGAGAACTTTCTCTCGTTGATTTATAGCCAGGCTTTATGTGTGAGTGAGCACCGGGTTCTGTTGCTCCAACCAGCTCCAACCTCAACACAATTTGCGTTTAGCTGAAAGAAATCGCTTCTTGCAGAATATAATCTCTTTGTCCAAAGAAAGGCATCTGTTTGAGAAGGAGGAAAAAATGTTGCAGGTATTTATTCGTTATTTGCATTGTTGATTGGTTTGTATCCAGATAGTGGATGAATTCTCCCCATTTAATAAATAACTTTTGAAATGAGACTGGTAATCTGTTATTGTTATGTAGGCTTCAGTTTAGTTATGGTTCTAAAAAATGGCGGAAAAAATCAATTTGTGAAAGCTTTGTTCAGAAGAATTGGCAGTTTATGAGAAAGAGAAAGAGAGAGAGAGAGAGAGAGAGAGAAAGAGAGGGGGGAGGAGATAAAAAAAGGGGAAAGGGAGGGGTGAAGAGGGATTGAGAAAAGGAATTTTGAATAAAGAGAAAGATGAGAGGAGGTATAAGATAGAAATGAGAGAGAGCGAGAGAGAGAGACAGACAGACAGAGAGAGAGAGAGAGAGAGTGGGGAGGAGGAGAAATTAATAAAGAAAGAGAAAGTATGAAGATAGGAAGAGGTAAATGATAGAAAGTAGACAAGGGGAACATGAGAAAGAGAGAGAAAGAAAGGAGGAAAAGGGGAAAGGGAGGAAAGATAGATAGATAAATAGATAGATAGATAGATAGATAGATAGATAGATAGATAGATAGATAGATAGAGAGAGAGAGAGAGAGAGAGAGAGAGCAAAAAAAAAAAAAAATGAAATCGAGAACAAACTTCAAGACAGCAAGAGGTAGGTGATTAGAAACTAGACAGTGAGAGAGTGCTCGATAAAACACAGGCTGCCAAGATAGCGCGTAATTTAAAAAAAAAGCCGGGTCATAAACCACTGATGCCGATCTGACGTACACGTAGGCCGATCTGACGTACAGGCAGGCAAAGCGCCGCCGCCGACTTATTTTATTTAATCAATTACGGACGACATAAACAAGCCAGACCCAAAGAGAAGGAGAGATGCAAGTTTATATCAAGAAGATGCAGGTTTATATGAGACTCCAGTTGGGTTTACGTCTTGTCTTAACAGGGATCGGAGCTCGTGGCGGGTGAGCGCTGTAGATGCAGACACTCACAGCAGAGCCACGATGAAGAAAACAGATGAAAGGACTCGGTCTCTGTTCTCGTCAGCTGGCTCAGAAATTAATGGACTGGGAATGGCAGTCTACTTACCCAGTGAGACACAATACAAAAAACATGCTCTGGCATACTTTAGCAAAACAGGTTTTCCTCGGAAACTTGTGTTCCGCCAAAGTCGAGATTTAGATCCAGTTTTGCGATTTCTCTTTCTTGGCATGGCATGAGCCTTAGAGCCTGAGAAACAGAAGACAGAGAGGTTAATTTAGTTTGAGAAAGCGTCATTTTTCATTTTGTTGTAACCAATATTGCTTTATATTCATTTTGTTTGTAACCTTCAAATAATTAAGAAAGGCGGTCTACCTCGACTTTAAATGCTTGTCCGGTATATTTGAGAGAAGAATTTTTTCCTTTAAAGGTAGAAATTCGGAATTAGGCAGTTTTGCCTCGAGAATGGCGCCACCACCAACTCGTCGTTCGATTTTTTAAAGTACGAACTTGCCTAACGTGCCTCCGAAATATAGTCGCTCATATCCGATTAGGCTAGATATCGAGAGAGAAGCCAAAGGGGCCAGGGGCCAAAGAAGCCAGGGGTTTTTCGCGGAGTAGGAGACGCCTAACGACATGGCCACGCCCCCCCCCCCCCAGCGATATTTGTCCATGTTTACAGTCTATATACGGAGCAAATGATGGATACAGACCAGGACCAACAGCCTACTGTAGCTCTGAGATTAATGAAAAAAAAAAAAGAGACAACCCTTGCAGCCTTTTCTGACAGACATTCTCTGTTTTGGATAAAATGTCTTTTTCCCGTCGCACGAAGTATGTTTTACATGTGATGCTCTATATAATAGATCTACCTACTTTTGGCCTGAAATAGCCTAGAACTAACAACCTTGCAAGGTAATTTAGTAATGTTTGTAATAGTAATGTTTTCTAAATCCTTATATTCCGCGAAGGAAGAAGCAATGGACATTAATGGACCATCAGTGACAGCCTACTTGAACTCGGAGACCTGTAGAAGAAGATCAGAGCTACATGTCAGAGAAATGGCAAAGATTTAAAATGAAGATCTGTATTGCGAAGGGGAAAAGTCGTTTTGTGGGAGTTTTGTTTGAAAACTGAGAGGGTCTGGATGATGCCAAAAGGCCATGCAGACAGCAGAGAGGGTAGAAGAGTGAGTACTGCCTGTTTGGTGCATGTTGGGTGCTCATCCAGGGAGACAGATGGGTAATTGCCATGTGATAGACATGGACTCAGGCCTGGCTCAGGGGTTGAGCAAGTGAACTTGTCCGACACACTTAGACACGGAACTCAGAGTCTCTGCCTGTTCCTGTGCCTTTTAGAGATAATTGCCGTGACATTCTGCTGGGCCAACAAACTTCAGACTGAGAGGTAGAGAGGACGTGGAAGGGGGGATTAGAATGGCAGAGACGTAGATAGATAGATTAGATAGATAGATAGATAGATAGATAGATAGATAGATAGATAGATAGATAGAGAGATAGAGAGATAGATAGATAGATAGATAGATAGAGAGAGAGAGAGAGAGAGAGAGAGAGAAAAACGAGAGAGAAAGGGGTGATATTTAAAGAACATATGAAAGGATGAACAGGAGAAAAGAAAGAGTCAGTGTGCCAGGCTGATGTGACAAAAGGGGAATGTGAAAGGAAAAAGTAACCAGTTTTCAGAATTTGTTTTTATTTCTACCATATGTTTTGTTCTGTTTTTGTTTGTCTGCTTTGATTTGTTTACTTGTCTATGTGTGTGTTGTTCTACGTATTTAATTAATTTATTCTTATTTCTTTATTTTGTTTATTATTTATTATTTTATTATTATTTTTTGTGTAGATTATAGATGGTATTTGGTATTAACTCCTGTTTACCTCTACGTAGACTGAAAGAAACCTTATTGATGCATGTTGTAGAGTCCAGCCTAGCACGACATTTTTCACAAAATGTTAAATTCTGAATTTATGTAGGACAAGACAAGATAAGAACAGATAAGATACATAAGATAAATTTTACTTATCTTTTCATGGAAACTGCCTTCTCAGTTGATGAGACATGGTATTCACATACACACACACACACACACACACACGCGCGCGCGCGCACACACACACACAGAGAGATAGAGGCACATTATGTAGTATACGAAATGTCACGAACGGCATCACATGAAAACTGGCTGAAAAAGCAGAATAGGAGAATATTCGTTGCTTCAGAATCCATTGAAATTGCCAACAACCGAATGATTTTGTTCAGAAAACTAAGTTGGGGTTAAGGAAACAAATAAATCTGTTTCTCGAAAGGAAATAATTCTCAGTAGTTTAATACAAACAAAGGACGTTGGGGTCGTAGAGTTCTTCAGATTATTTTATGATCCACTCTGCAAATATTATGGCCCCTCATACAGAGAGTAGGACGGAAACACGAGCACCCTGGGCTCATCAAAGTGTAAAAGAGCCAGCCATTCAGTGCAGACGTCATACAAATAAAGACGGACATAAACTTCTTACATCCTTACTCGAGGAGGAAATATTTCTTAAATAAGGGGGAGGAGGGTTGGGATTGAATGTGGAGCTAACAGAACAAGTTTTACAGTAAGACATTAGATATCCGACTAGATCTGGAAGTCGACCCTTTTTATTTTGCTCGATGTTCTTGCTCTCCATGGCATAGTGTTCTGGGCAGTTTAACCAGGGCATAAAAAAACAAGTGATATCTTTTAACCCCTATTGCAGTGACGTTATGTGGGATATTCTTATTATGATTTTTTGGTTCTTTTTGCTATCATACACAAAATCAGTGGTACAATGTGGCCATTCCTTGAGGCCTTTCATTTATGTTTGCTGTTAAATTTCATTTCTTTTTCTCTTATCGTGAAGAAACGTTCCATTTGTTTGTCGGATTTTTTTTTTCTTTTAAATTGCTGTTGTTGTTTTCGACCTCGAATAACATTGAGCACTCTGAAATATTACACGATAGTGTTTGTTTTTATGTCATAAGTCAATGATGACGCACGCAGAATAGGATTAGACTATGATTACAAGAAAGATTTAAAACAATACAGCCAGCTGGGGTGGTAATTTATAGCGCGTTCTATAATTAAAATTGCTCAACAATAAATAGTAAGAGAAAATCAAATTTTAAAAACTGTTACGTGAAATATAATAGGTTTAATTAACAAGCTGTTTCGCATTAGACAGTTTTCCTTTTGAAAGTACTGAATATTATTTTGGAGATGCAGTCACTAACCTCAATGAAATCAATGTATTGGACTGGTTAGAACGTAAATTTGTCTTCGGTCATTTTGAATGGGAGATCATTGTGCTCAGCCCTATTACTTCCTTTATCAGACAAAAGAGGGATTGAACAAGTAGTGTAAAGAGGGAAAAAATCACCTTTGCGCCCTTTGTTTGAAACAGACACCATTAAAAATTAATAATAATAATAATATGAAAATAATAAAAAAATAAAAAATAAAATTATGAAGTAAAGAGAATGTTTTCTTCTTATTATCATAATTTTATCAATTTTTTTTTTTTTTTGGCGATCAGTCTTCCGAACGACAAGCAGTTAAAGGATGTTTTCCTCTTTACACTGCTTGTTCAACACACATCTTTTGTCTGGCAAAGGGAAGTAAAAGTCTGGTCAAAATGATCTCCTTTTACACAAGTCCCTCTTTTGGAAGAGCAGATAATCTGCGAAACGATCTCCCATTGAATGTATTGCTCATGTGCCTTCTATATTGCATCTTCGAGACTCCTTTATGGCCTACATGTGGGCGGGTCAGTCTAGTAACATCAGATGATATTGTTCAGTTGTATAATATAGCTTTGAGCGAATGAGATATGGCCATGGGTCGACGTTGTGGTATCATGGTATTGTGCGTGGATTTCAGGGTGAAAAAGAAATTTGAAATTTAAAAATTTCGCTACACTGCGTTTTCATAAATTTCTAGAAAATTTCGTGTTGCATGGGAAGAGCTAAACATAAGTGGCACGTTTTACACATTATGTTAAATTACATTTTCACTAAGTGTCATTGTTCTACTGGTATTCGATGACCTAGAAAGATTTTGAATCTGGTCATTCTAGAGACTCTCAACTTCAAGATAGAGCCGTTGGCATGGCATGCACTTGAGAAAGTCAATTTTGTTCACTGTTTTCCTCCAATTTGAACATGCCGAATTTGGTGGAAAGGTTAAAATAGTCTATCTTTAATCATAATAATAATAGCCTTTAGGAAGCACTACCTCTCCCGTGAAACAGACAATATTTACAAAAATGTCACTAGAGAATTTTTAAAATGCTACGTATCAAATATGGACATAACTTGCGTTTATTTCACTAGGAAAAAAATATTTTCTAAAAAAGAATAGTACAATAAAGACAACGTGCAGCTCCTGTCAGGGAATATATAATGAGCCAACTACGTTGAAAATATGTCGTGGAGTTTGGGAGGAAGTATGAAAATTACGGGGAGAAGAAGAAGAAGAGGAAGAAGAAGAACAAGAAAAACGTTTTGAAAAAAAAGAAACAAACAAACAAAGCCGAATAATCACTTTAAAACAAACAGTAACAACTTTAACAAGAACAAACCGAACATCAATATGTATTGAATGATTTAGTAGAAAATGGTGACTTTAAAAAAAATAACGGAAATTGGCATTGTGACCCCAAAATGGCCAGTCTAGGCACCGTTTCCCAGACCCTAAAGTGGCTGTTACTCAACACAATCCAGAGTTGTGTTCATTCATCGGGATAATTGAAATGTTGATTTCTGTGAATAGTTTGCACTCCTTGTAACTTAAGCCAATATTTAATTTTTGCCCTCGCACGTTCGTTCATTGTTGTAATAATTTCTTTAATTCTAATATCTTTCCTATCATTGTTACTCCTATCTTTTCTCCTTTTTTAAAAAAATTGTTTTATTTTATTTTATTTTTTTACTGAAGCCATGAAAATTCCAGTGCTTTGAAAGTTAAGTTTTTTAGCAGCCATAAAATAAGATAACGTGTGACCCATGTGCTACTGTTAGCCATTTATTTTTGTCTTTTTTTATCATTACTTCTGAACAACACACAATATTTGTGAGTGGGGGAGGGGGTGTAAAAGAAGTTAGGGGGGGGGGGGGCGAGACATCACTTGGGACAACCCAGCCAGATATTGTGATGTTAGTAGCTGGGATGATTTAGCTGACCACTAGTCAAGGACGACGTATTGTCTCTTTGATCTGCGTTTCTCTCGTTTCTCTCTCTCTCTCTCTCTCTCTCTCTCTCTCTTGTTTTCTTTTTGGTTGATCTGATTTAGCTTTCTTTTATTTTTCTCAGGTAAATATTCCATTTCACTAAATCTGTAGGAGATGGCAGTGCAGGCAAACTAAGGCCTGAGCTACTGTGCATCTGTGCTGTGTCTAACTCTCGCACTGCAGCCGCATAATGTTACAGGCCAAACTTATTTCATTGCCATGGCTGCAGTACGTCTGGCGTGACCAGCTAGCATGTCAGCTCGTATTTTTTGTTATATCGGTCTGCGCTATGTTGCATCTTGTGAGCTGGCAACTTGACTAAATGCGGCTGCAGTGCGAGAGTTAGACACAGACACAGATGCACTGTGGCCACTGCCTAACTTGTCCATTACCATAACATTTTGACTGTTTTCTGTTTGCTACCTGAAAATAGCACAGATAGTGTGAACACAGGGGAGGTAACACCTATCATAAACAACAAGCAATCTTTACTTAGAGGTGCTCACGCATAACACCTAGTCTTTGTCATTCAGGAGTATTATTTTAGGCGAACCATGCTGATAATTGGCATTGCGTATTTCGAATATTATGTTCATCCATTTCGTCTTAACGTAACCATAACTGAAATTTGATATGGCAATAGCATATCTATGGTATTTATTAATATTTTGATGGCATCATTTCTAGCAACAGGCTGGGGATATTTCTGGACGGTATACCATTCCATAAGGTGAATTAAATATGTCCTTGTAGGGGTTTCCATGAATCCATAGAAGAACACTATTGCAGATGTGTTCTTTTCACATTTCTTAAAGCACTGAATTTACCAATATTTAAATATCAAAAGACACTGAAATAAATTTAGCCCTATAAGGATACTGAAATTTCACAATTGAAAGTTTTTAAGGAAAGTTTCCAAACGTGACACAAAATTTGGCTTTTTTTTGGGGGGGGGAGGGGGGAGAGATAGAACAGAACTGTTTGTGGGGCGTGAAATGATATTCCTGTATACCATACCTAAAAACGACCATCTCCACCCATATGTTAGGCCGCGTGCAGACCAAAAGCCTCGAGCCTCGCCTCGAGCCTGGCTGTAGCCTCGCTGCGGAAATATTATTTTATAGGCTCTTTATTTCTATAGAGTGTCCAGACCAAACGCCATGGGCTCGCTCCAGGTGCTCGCATACGGCTTGGTACGAGCGGCGGTAAATATCGGACTATTTTCCGACGCTCGAATCGAGCCTCGCGTGATCGTTGACCTTGACGGTGACCCTCCCCCCAAATTCACCCAGTCGCTCGCCTGAAGCCAGCTTGTGCGTACAGCGAAACAGTGATACAGTGAAAAAGAAAACAAAAATGGACGAGGCAAAAACAATGGAGTTTATTTCTTTGCTCCAAGATTACCCAACTTTGTGGAGGAAACAGGATAGAGATTTTATGAACAGAGATGTGAGAAGACGCACATTTCAAGAGATTGCAGGAAAGATGAACGTTACAGGTATGTGATAAAGTACAACTAGACCTAGATGTAAACTACTACTAGTAGGCCCTATTATTTCTCCTCAAGTCTGTCCATGAGTCTATCTGTCTGTCCGCTTGCTTCCGTTTCTGCTTGTGTCCGTCTATTTCTCTGACTCTGTCTCTGCGCCTGTCTTCCTGCCCGCTTGTTTTCCTGTGTGTGTGTATGTGTGTGTGTGTGTGTGTGTGTGTGTCTGTGTATCTGTGTGTGTGTCTGTGTTTGTGCGCGCGCACGCTTATCCCTCTATTGGTGCATGTTTGTCTCTCAAGTCTGCCTCTGTTCAGGCTGTGTATGTCTGACTGCTTGCCTATCTGTATGTCTGTTTGTCTGTCTGTCTATCTGTCTGTCTGCATATAATGTCTGTGTATCTATCTATATGTCAGTCTCCCTGCCTGCTCGTATATATCTATCTACGTCTGTTTGTCTGAGTGTCCTTCTTTCTTTCTGTAAGATAAGATGAGATAAGATAAACACATGTATTTATTCATTGTCCAAAAAGGCACATTGATTTAGTTCCATTTGGTACAAACTTCATGGTAAAAGTACAAATCATAATACATAATATTAATTACATGTATGTACATGTGTATATGCATAATATAACAAAAGCAGGAACACCAACATATAAACAAAATTACACTATAGCGATGTCATCAGTAACAGCAGCAGCAACACAAAACAACAACAGCAACAGCAGCAGCAGCAGAAGCAGCAGCAACAACAACAACAACAACACGCCGTGGACTAGCCACTAGCTAGCTACCGGTTAGCCGCAGTTGCTTTTGGTGTGCACACTCAAGCTCCGCGGCTCAACCATGCGGGATGCTAGCTCCAAGGCTAGGCGAGGCTCAAGGCTTTTGGTCTGCACGAGGGCTTAGTCATTCTATGCTGGTATAACAACACAGTCAAAGTTATCAGTTGTCCCAATCAGCCCATTCAGAATTAATGCTATGCAGCACATCAAATTAGACACGACTTAGAGAGAGTGAAAAACAAGACGACAAACGTCGACGCTCCACTCCTATTCCTGCCATCCTCCGTCTTCTGTCTTTCCTCACTATAATTCATTAAATTTACATTTTATTCTTTGATGTATGTGCATTTTTTATTCCAAAACTGTAAACCAGTCAATTTTTAAGGTCACCAAAAAGCTGTTTGCTTGTTATGATTCGCGAACTCAAGACATGTATGTCATAGAAAGTAATCCGATCTCAGGAGGACAAAAATTACAGACAGAAATGAAGAAACTTCTGACTCCAGTAGAGAGATAGATCGATAAAGAAAATAAAAAGAGTAGGAATAGCTAATGTTTGAGTTAAGTTCTTCAATGGCTTTTAAACAACTGTATTACTCTTTATGGGGTCGTCAGATAAGTGTCCTGGCCAACGGATTTGTTCGAGAAAGCAAATTACGGCTGCATGTTGACGAATTTGTCACTTTATGGAGTAGCAAAGAGCAGTCTCTGTGAACTTTAAAAATGAATCATAGTTAATTAGATCAATTTGACAGCTGCCTTCTCTTTTCAAGGATTCCCAATATCCTCTACACTTTTGTACATATAGGTCAACAGCGGGTACCTGAAGTGGAAGAGAAGAAACTATGATTGGGAGAATAATGACCAATATGTATATCATTGCATTGTGCTATATATAACCATAATTATAACCATATTTGTATAACATACTTAAACCTGACTATGTATGTTACCATACTGGTGCTCCAGTTTATAGCCTATTGGGCCATGTTAATACATGTGGCTGTAAACACATTGGGTTTGTAAAACTTTTGAATAACGCCCAGATTTCAGTTGGAATTGTTTACCACATTTTGAAACACGAAATAACTCTTAATGGATCAACCCATTTGTGGGACGTTCTAATCTAAGTAGACATTGCTGGCTGCATAAGAAAAAAAAATTGTAGCATAATTTCGTAGTCTTTTGTGGAAACCAGAACGTTTCTTTCATCGATCTCATCTGCAAGTAAATGTTATAAAGTCACTTCGCTTGTAATTCATAATTGCCTTCACAGATGTGTTCAGAGAGAAAAACTCAAGATTATCCACTAAAAACGTACGTACGCTCGCTAACTCTGTTTATGTAGTCCCCCAACATAAACAAAATCATTCTATGGATATTTTTCTCTAATATCGAACAGTTTAAGCTTACAGTTCAAGAATTTGCCGTCCTGATATCTACGAGTGAAGTCATTTCCCACATTTGATCGATCAGATGAAGAAAAACGATACGAAAAATACATGATTATGAGTTTTGCGAAAATCTTGAGATCTAATGCCAGAGGTGGACATTGAGGGACCATTTTGAGAAAAACACGATCACGCAGAATACTAGAGTGTAACCCTGACCCTAGATGCTCTAAATTAATTCAACTTTCAACGATTACGAAGAATGCAGTTCTGTTGATTCTGTTACTTCAGTGCAAGGTTTGTAGACTATCTGTCCTAGTAAAGGCGAAGACACTCTTAAGCTGTGAAAGAACAAGCTATAGAGGTCACATACTACAGACTCTCAATAACCCGGAACTGAATCCGAGTCTCTATGGTGATCTCGGATACAGATTAAACAATCTCCATGTCAAGTAAAAAAAAAAAAAATTCCAAATGGCTTTTCTCAAAAACCTGATTTTAGCCACTACTTACCTCCGTATTTTTTAAAAAATTATTCTTGGATTAATTCTTATTAGTTTTGGCACACGCCAGGCATACGCCATACTTAATATGTATGACATTATCTCTGCAAAGAGAAAAGAGCGAAACGTGTTTGTAGAGGTTATCCATGTTCTCAATATTATCAACATCACCCATCATATCGTCCTAAGAAACGATAGTAAGACTTCTGTTAACCAGATAATAATTATATACTAAATTACAGTTCTGGGCCTGACTGAGAATAAATAATATTATTTCATGTCTCTTTACTCTTTTTCTTCTTTTTTATTGCTTATTTGAAAAACAAATTCATATTTTATTGACGCTGCCTATTACTCCATTGCACATTTCAACACAACTATTGGAGATCAAAGTGATAAAGAAAAAAAAATTGCTTTCTTAGGGGGAAAAAGTTATTTAATTCGGTTTAAGTAATTAAAAAATAATATTAAAATTTTTAAAAAATAAATAAAATAAATAAAAAGTTAAAAAATCCCAACGCAAGATTTACCCCATATTAATGCCCACATTGGAGTCACGCAAAGACACCGTTGGATAAAAAGGCGAATTGAAATAAATCACAGAAGAGATGGTATACAGGAAGCTGATTGTTTTATAACACATAAGTGTGGATAGTCGTTAATGAACAGGTTAAAAGAAAATGAATCCGATGTAGAAAGATAGACTGACAGACAGATAAATAGATAGATGGAGAGAGAGAGGGAGAGGGGGGAGAGAGAGAGAAAGAGACAGAGACAGATCAGAGAGAACTGAACACAAAAGACTGGTAAAAATGATATTGAACGTACATTTTACCGAGTTATTTTCTATAGGATCATATGGTCCTAGATCGAAGATAGGAGGCCTATCTTCTGGTTCTCCAGTCATGACATCCTTCTCAATTTACTCTAAGTTTGATTCTGACTTTGCGTTGAATAATGTTAGAAATTGCAGAAATCCCCTAGATCGAACTGCGGAATACGCAAAAATGTAATGTTCTCTCCAAGATTAAGCCAGAGACAAACCCGTCCAATGGTGGTCTCTTTCACTATAGACACAATGGAGCAATCGTGATTTATCAAAGTTCATAAGTGCATACCAAACAATATGTTTCACATAAACATTCGTTGAGAAGTAGATTTTATTGTACGCATGAAAGACATTTAATGTTAGGATAGTTAGATAAATATCTGAACAGATGCACTGATATGCCTAGGTTGGCAGATAGGCAGTGAGAAAACAAAAAGATAGCTAGATAGATAGATAGATAGATAGATAGATAGATAGATAGATAGATAGATAGATAGATAGATAGATAGATA
>JBCAUA010497672.1:0-17073 GCA_038406235.1 Peronia verruculata | reverse complement strand
AAAAAAAAAAAACACACACACACACACACACACACACACACACACACACACACACACACACACACACACACACACAAAATAATAATAATAATAAAATTTTTAAAAATCAGTAACTCTTAAGGCAACATGCTCGCGTGCCAGAGATGAGCCACTGCTTGATTATAAAGGGTTAAACTGAAAGCAAGTCCACCCCTGCAGTTATATTTGTACCTCGGAACTTTCAGGTGTATTACTTAACACTTTCCTCTTTGTACGGTTGGCCCTGATCATTGTTTATTTCTTTGGGTTCGTTTCCGTTACTGTTCCAGTGACAGAGAGAACGATGTATGATTCTAACTTACTTAATACTTCTTATCCATAGTATGGTTTATGTTATGGCCTCTTCATGCACTTCATGAATATAATAAACAAGAGAACTTACAAATTGGAACAGTGATGGGTCGGATGAATGAATGCCTGAACAGATGGTTAAATGTATGGATGTATCAGCGGATGGATGGATGAATGGATAAATGGTTTGATGGATGGATGGATGGATGGATGGATGGATGGATGGCTGAATGAATTTCATTAACAGCTTGGGGCGCTTGGTCGGAGATAATATTCTAATGTACCGAATTCAGATGAATATCTGCCGTATTATTAATATCCCACTTCTCACCAGAGAAGGCACACATCATTTATTCATCTCGGTTGAGTTGATTCATCCATTTTGTTTCACAGGTGTTGACTAAACTGTGTGCACGCCCGCTCCGTGAGCAGTTAAGTAGCAGCTGTCTGACGTCGAGTCACCTCTGTCTAGTGGATAGTGACTATTGTAAGTTCGCCATCAAGCCAGACGATCGGTCTCTGGACACAAGAGGTGGCCGCAATAGCTTGAACAGGTGAGCACTTAATAGTCAGTCCGGAAAAAGTGGCCAAGTGAATAGATGGGTGAATGGATTGATGGATGTCTGGATCAATGGATGGATAGATAGATTGATGAACAGATGGATGCATGGATGAATGCATGGATGGATGCCTGGCTGGCTGGATTGATGGAGAAATAAGAGAACGGGTGGATGAATATGAATGGACGGGTGGATGAATGTGAATGAATGGGTGGATGAATTGAAGGGTAGATGGTGGATGGATGGGTTAATGGATGAATGGACGGAATGGGTGAATGATATCGTGCATTGATTAATATATGAATGTGTGCATCGCTATACAAGTGGGTATCTCGATGGATAGCCGGGTAGACGATGGATATTATGCCAAGGATACCATACTTCACCTAAACAGAAGGTCTCGAGGCTGTCTTACATGATTTTTGTTCTATTGTAATGCACTGTTCCTTTTAACATTGTTGTTGTCAATGTGTAATGTGTTGTGCATTATCGTCTCATGGGAAATGCCGCTTGAGTCAGTGGGACAGGCCCCGTGGATAAAATTACCTGTCATACTGTCGCTGACTGGCTGTTGCCACATTGCGGTCATTGGGATATCAATGGCAATAGAAAAATAAAATCATTTGTACATAGATCTATATATACAGGTACAGTAATCATAGATCTGTACAATTTTCTTCAAATAGTTCACGCAGTTCAGAGAAAGGAACAACAAGGAGTCACAGTAGTTTATCTACATATTCGATACAACCTTTTTATTGACTTGAAGACAAGCTTGTGGACTGCATAGTCATAGAAGTGGTAATGTTCCTAATCTGCATGAAACGACAAACTGGCAAAGTCACGAAGTTAATGTAGTGAAAAACTTGAATGCCAGGCAAACTCTTCACTGATCTGAAACCACACCCACTTACAGATTCGGTAGTAAGAAACAATATGATTTTCCTTAACAGTTGCAAAGTAGAAATATCAATATTCTGGGAGTTCTTCACTTAGTAAAATATGAGTTACATCTTTGCTTTTCTTACTTGAAAACACGTCATACATTTCTTAGTCACACTTCTTAGCTTTTTACAAGTATATAGAATTGGAAATGAGATAAATAATGGATTGGTGGAAGGTTGGATGGATAGGCAGAAGGATGGAGTATGAACTGGATGATGAACTAGGTTGGCGCATAAATGGACATATGAGATGGTAGAGGCATGGATCGAATGATCATTTTCTTGCATTTTTATTCATATCCTACCCTCGCAAATGGTTGAACCTTTAATTACCACCTTTTATTTTCTGCTGTGTTCTGTCACTAATATAATGATAATTATTTCGACATAAAAAGGATTAATTAACAGATGGCTGAATGGATGGATGGATAGATGGATGGATGGATGGACAGATGGACGAACCAATGGATCAGAAGGATGTTGATGATTAGAAGGATACATGGACTAGATAAATGGAATGGCGGATATGTTCTATGAATCGGTTAATGGGCTACACTGTCAATAAAATCCTAATTGTTGTATCAATTACCGGGAGGCCTGGGCAAAAGTTATTATATTAAGGTGATCGCTGGTATTGAACAAAGCTGTAGAAATGAAAAGGGGGATCACGGATATGAAAACTAGATGAGTAGAGGGACTAAAATCAATTAATCTCCGCTTTTTCACACGGGCAGTCAAATAAATGCAAACATTTATCAACTGATGTGACATCCGTCCATTCCTTTCCCAATATTAATACTGCATAGTGTGCGAAATTTCTGTAATCACCGCTGAACGACTCTTCAGAACTGTTGATCCGGCAAATGATTTGATCTTCGTGTCTTTGCTTTGGGAATCCCGTAACGGTACTGTGGACTCCCTGGGAAATTAACAAGGGGTGGCAGCAGCAATGCATACTTTTGTGAAGCCCGGAACTCGTGACTGTTTTGCCTGCCAACTCCTGTGATCTTTCATTAAATATCTCTGAGTGTCCAGTGGAGCTCACACTGGGCAAACATTTCACTGTTAGGCTTTTTGTACTTTTGGACAAGTGAGTTTCTGTTGGGGTCCATGATAGAGCCGTGGGGTTTTTTTTTTCTAGCTCGTTGTCCTTGCAAAGCCCCTCTAGCTGTGTGTCATTCTCTGGATAATTATTTTGCCAACAATGCTGCCTATTAAATAACATGGGGGCTTAAAAAAAAAAAAAAAAAGAGCCCTAAAATGTTTCAACTGAATATTATTTTGTTTGCCAGAGCTTGGCCACAGAGATAGGGGTAATGTAATCGTGAAACAGAAAACAATCCCCCCAAATATGAAACGACTCCCACTTTTTATTCCAGATTACTGACTCACTGACACGAAATTACGCATACTTCTTATTATATATACACACCCACATAAGCATACATAGACACACACATACAAGCGCAAACACACACAAGACAAGTATAAAAAATAAACAAAATCGTTGTGCTTTAACTCTCACCAAATGGGTTTTCACTTTCCCCCCCCTCCCTTCCCTCCCCTCGCCCTTCCTTCCTGTCAGTACTCATCCCATCATCCGAGTTCCATTCTGAAATCACTTCTGTTTTTGACAGCGGACAATATTTGTTGAACAGTGACACATAATCGGCCACCGATGCAAGAAAAAAGAATTAGCTCTCCCGTAAAAATATTTGAAAATCCTTAGGGAATCCACAATGTTAATATTTAATTACCACCTGCATTGTATTATCCAAAGAGTATCTGTCACACAGTAAGGGATCGGGCAAATGATTACAAAACACAGCAATGTGGCATCTTGCCTTTTTGGACAGACTTCAAAATTACTTCAGAATTCAAAAGACCTCTTGTGTCCGTTAAAAAAAAAAAAAAACCTAGGAATTATTTTTTCCTTCAGGATTTTTTCCCAATTAAACGCCAAGCCATTCTGACCATCAATTGGAGAGGGGAATTCGGAGATCGAAAATGTGGCCAGTTGTATAATTTCTTTCCATCTGAGGCGTTTGTGTTTTGTTGGGATGACTTCAAGCCGTCATTCCCCCAATATCCTTGGACAAGCATACTGTTATTTCATTTACAATTGAGCCTGTTTGTAAGTTCATGTAGCTGGTTTACATTTCGGCAGGTTAGACAACAGATTATGAATTTTTAGAATTTAGAATTTTTGTATATTTACTGTGTCGATAATATCATGATATTGTAATTAAATACAGAAAACGGAATGTTCAAGTTCCATTCCTGAATTGTTTTGTTTGTTTGTTTTTGTTTGTTTGTTTTTGTTTGTTTGTTTGTTTGTTTGTTTTAGTTTGTGTTTATTTTATTTATTGATACTTTATAATCTACTTCAAGTATTGGCCGAGTGAAAGCAAGAGGGGGAAAATTGCTTGATATGAAACGATCTTAAAGCAGAAACTCCAATTACCATTCAAATATGCTGCCAACGATGTCCTTCATTGGTTGAAGAATGTCTTCGTTTAATTCCCAGATCGAGAAATCAGTCTAGCTAGCAAGGGTTTGAGCAGTAACTTTTTCAAATAACAAAGCCTTACGCCCAGTGCAAGGACATGAAACCATTTTCATGCATCTTACCAGACCCTCACGTGAGTGGTATACTGAACATCAGCGTAACCAATTATTTGCTATGCCAACCAGATGTTCTGGATTCAGCCACGGGCCCTTTCCAGTGACAAAGTTAAGAGCCGTGTCTCAGCCAATCGCCGTGAGAGAGATTACGAGACTGACTTCCGCCTAATGAATATTCATGCAGCCCGGGCTCAAAACAGTTTATATAGATGAGATAAGCTGAAGAAGGATTGCAGGAGCCCTATAAAGGAAGACTCGAATTAGCGTCAAACGCTCGGTAATTCTGGGTGACAAGTGCTGTGAGCTGTATAGAGACGGTGTCTCCGTGGGCTCTCTCTTTGATGATATCAAGGGGATCGGAGAATCTAATTTTCTCAAGTCGTCATTGGTGGCTGGGACATTGATGTAGAACTGCCATGGCTGTACACGAGAACAGTACTCAGGACTTTTACGTTTGTTTGTGTCTTCCAGACAAGTGCAGCCATCCCGTTTGTCACCCGAGGTGTTCTATTTCGCTACCTCTCCGTGTTTGTGTATTCTTTTTCACGTACCCTCTCATTCCTCTTTTTGTCTCTCTATAACTTGATACATCTCTGCAGTGGGAGGACAGCTTGAGGTACAAGTTATTCTTGTTTTATTTAATGACAAGAACTAACTGTCTCTGCAGTCACTTTTCTTTCTTTCTTTCTTTCCATCCATCTTTCTTTCTTTCTTTCCATCCATCTTTCTTTCTTTCTTTCTTTCTCTCTTTTGTTCTTTCTTTCTTTCTCTCTTTCTTTCTTTCTTTCTTTCTTTCATTCTTTCTTTCCTTTTTCTTTTTCATTCTTTTTCTTTGTTTTTTTCCATCTTTCATTATGTCTGTCTTTCTTTCTTTTCTCTTTCTCTTCTCTTTTTCTTCATTTCGTTCTTTTTTCTTTTTTTTTTTTTGTATCTCTTCCGTAAAAAAGAGGGGGGGGGGGATTTTATTTTTTTTTAAGTGAGGGAATTGATATAAACTTTTTACCCCAGATTCACTATGACATTCTTTGAGGACCGTTCATTTCATTACTACTAAACAGCCGAAATAGTTCTGTTTATCGTTATTCCAGACGACACGAGTCACATTCTGTCGGTTATTGGTGCCATTGGGATGAAGCGACGAACTGCTTGCGCAATAATGTTTTCATAGAAAAATATCCAGGATTAACCTGCAGAATTAATATAAGATTTATGTTGTCCAGCGGTGTGAATTGTCAAGACGCTCTGGTCTAAATAGATATTTCAGTAATTATTTCTCTGGTGGATTCTTGAATATTCCAAAGAGAATTAGTTTGAGCAAGCTGAATATATAATAATCACACAATTTGATGTAAAAGAAATCATGTTTGTAACACTCCTGAACGTTTTCGGTTAAAATAAATGTTCCTAAAGCAGCTCCATTTATGAATACAAAAGACAGGCCCAATGGAACTTCATTTAATTTGTTTCATGAACTAAGCAAGTACATAAGGCATTTTTTCATTGCCAGGTATACTTGGTTAAGATAAGCATAATATTAGTTACAGATGGAATGAAGCATTCTGACAAGAGAAATTAATGAATCAGACTCTTAACTGTGATAGAACATAAACTCGTGCAAGAAGCTTAGAGAAACTGAGCCAACAAAATTTGATCGGGTGGTTCCAGTCATCGCTGTGGGACACAGGACAGAATCAATCCAGCATTGTCAAGTCTGTAAAGGATGAGCCGAATGCCAGTCATGAATTTTTCATTACCGTGAGATGGAAATTTTCCCACTAGCATCTGGAAATTTATGTAGATGGAAGCTTTTAAGCATTCTGGCGTGTTTCTCTCGTTGGGGCTATAGAGGCGAGTTCCGAAATGCATGCAAATGATGCTGTAGGTCTGTAAAACAACCCGGTCGCTAATGCTGGCAAGATTAGCCTGGCGGTAAACAAACAATTTCGATCTTAAGTTGAGTCGATGAGATCCCGGGTGAGTACTTAAATTACCATGTGCGACTGCGACCTCATGAATTGTGTATCGCTACTGGCAATGCTGTTGTTGGATGAAAAGTTTCCTATGATCCAGCAACTGAAACGGTCTATTATCCTTGATTCCTGTGCTTTTACTGTCCTTCTGTTTTGTTTCTTGTGCTGTGAGTTAAATGATCGTGCTTTCTCGTGTACTGTGATGCAGGAGTAGTAGCAGATGTGTAACTAGTGATTAAAATGAAATCGTGATCTAAGGTCGTGTAATTTAAGAGTTCCGTGAATGAAAGTACTCACGATCCACAAGCAGATTGTTTGGGATATCGTGCAGGGAAAACGTAATGCAGCAATGGGTACAATAGACATCAATAACCAGGGTTAAAACAACTGATGATGCATTATTAAATTTGGTGAAAAAAAAAAAAAAAAATCGATAAGATCAGTGACACAAAATTTGTATTATTATGTGTCTTTGAAATTATATAGTAAGAGATTCTGGAATACTCAAAACGTGCAAATAATAAAGACAGTACGGTTGGCATAGAAGGAAACAAAGCAATATTTTTGTGTGGAATAAATGTTAAGACATAAATCAGATTGTGTTTTCAGACTGTATAGTTTCGCCAGCAATTGGTGAAAATAATTGCCGAATCCAATGCCTTAAAGGAAGCAGGCAATTTGAAAAAAGATTCAACTGTCCTGTAAACACATTTTTACCAGAGATCGATATCTGGCTTTAGATGTACACATTGTAGCAAATCTCTAAATGAGAATACAAATGGTTCGATTTTCTCATTAACTCTTCTTAATTGATTCCAGTACGTGGACGTCATATGGATGATAATTCTGGGTTTGATTTTTACAAACTCAGTTACGTAGGCTCATTCCACTATTTGAAGCATAGGCTAAAGGCTTCCGTTTTCTCACGGTAGAATAGAGTACATGTTAATGACTGGTATCGGTTTTCAATCCTTAGGCAATTAGCGATTGAGCTGCAGGGTATAATCATCAGATACCACTTCAGTCTCGCAATCAAGGGTGAAGTGGGTTTGAAATATGTGCTCCACCTGTCTATACACTTGACCTAGAAATATGGTCTCTGTTTTTCAGTCAAGATATGGGCTGATGTTTACCCAGTGCCGAGCCCTAAAGACTGCGTATTATCTCGACTGTAGATAGCACAATGAGTTTATATTATAGTCACAGTGCAGGTCACACAAGATCATTAAAAACATGTTCTAAGTTCACAGTGTTTGTTTAAGGCGGCAAAGAGCAAGTATTACGACTGTGTATGATACATCTCTATTAGTGGTCACTTTGAAAGTTCAGGGCACTTTCTGTATCATAAATCATATGTGGCAATGTTTGTTCAATACACAAAGCTGACCCATTTCCATCACTCTTCCAATAGTTGACAAGCACAGTTTCACCTCATTTTCACTTACTCACTTGTATTTCCCTGGCGGAATAACGGTAGGGCACTGTGGGCGGATGTTGGCGAGTGAGAAATAGCGAATGTTTCTAAATTTGGACTGTGTTTGGTAACTTGAAATTGGACCTGTCGCGATAAAACTGTCTGATAATGGTTATTCAGACTTTGAGTTATAGAAGCTTGAATCTTGCATAGAATATGGCTTAACTATTCTTTCTTTTGGCGTGTTGTAGTAAATGATGCAAACGATTTACATGGACATGAGAGATAAATACTCTATCTGTCTTGTGTGAGCACAAAACAGAGTGACTGAGTCACAGACAGACAGAGCTAGAGAGAGACAGACATGCAGACAAACATGCAGAGAAATATATTCACAAGATGACAGGACGATAGGCAGGCAATGTAAGACTGAAGAAGGAAGGAAGAAAATAGTTATCGTCAATGTGTTTGACAACGAGATCCAACATCAATAAGAACGACGAAAACAAGAGCAAGATGAAGACTCTTTCAGATCGGTGAAGTTGTCTCTTCGCTTTGCGTCAGCCCGAAGCCAGTGCCACATTTTGCTCTCCAGTGATTCAAATAAGTGTTCAAATTTGTTCAAGCGCGCAGGGTTTCTGCTATCGTCCTCCTCTATCCCCCCCCCCCCCCCCCGCCTATCAAGGGGTTTCAACAGATTACTAAACACAGAGCATATTACTGAAGTCAATATTTGTACAAGAAATGTGATAAGTGTACACTCAACCCTTGTATACAGATCTCGCATAATGGTGATGGTTTCCCCCAGAATTACGTTGCCTGGCATAAATGGCACCATGACAACGGCTTCCAACATGAACTGTCGACCCTCAAGCATTAAAAAAAAAAAAAAAAGACCGACTGATGTCATGAAACATTGACGTATGTGACACTCAGAAAATTGGAAATAATTTTCTGTTCTTCATTGATTTCTTTTGTTGTAGCTTCGCGTGTTATAGAAGATTACTGATACTTAAGTAGCAACTTACAATCGAAGGCTCTGTTGGTTTATGGAAAAAAAAAAAAAAAGCCAACAGTACTATGTTGAAAGCTAAGATGAGTATGGCTTCTGTACGTGACTTTGTCTCTCAGTCACAAGAAAACTGGTATAATAAATGTTTAGGATCGACGAGAAACGGAGATTTTAGTTGCAATTATTACACATCCTGCCATTTGCTAATATTGGATTAAAAAAAAAAAAAAGACAGTTTTGTGGCCGACTGATGTTATGGAACATTAACATGTGTGACAGTGAGAAAACTGGAGGCCATCTTTTATGCTTTGTTGATTTCTTTTGTTGTGCAAAGTCCTCTTTGTTCTAGACGATTGTTGATACTTTGGAATCAACAGTTAAAGACTTTTTTTTTTTGTGTTTGGTTTATATGTGAATCAACCAGACAGTACCATGTTGAAAGAGAAGGCTCGTATCAGTCTGGCATTGTCTCCCTAGCGTTTCTTTCATTTACGAGGGAACTATATTTGTGGAATGCCTCGTACTCGCTAGCAATGAAAACCATGAGGATACCTTAATTTTTGTTTATGTTTTCAATACGTGATGTTGAAAGGGAAATCGCAGAAAGACAATTAATCAACCTTATGTGCTCAATGCCTCTCTGAAGTTATAGGAAGTTGGGTGAAATTATTATTGCATTATTTCAGCGCTAAAAAAGAATCGATCCTAAAAAATAGAAAAATGGGCCTGTAGTTTTTTGTTTTTTTTAACTGCGACTGTAGGTGACTTGGATTTAGATTATTAGTCATCACAGACAAAAATTCTATCAGATCTAGAGCCAGACTCGGTGGGGAGATTTTTGTGTGGAACAACAACATTAAATTAAGCTCAATTGTTTATGAAGGTTATGATTAAGGACGATGTAAACGATGACAACTGCTTTAGGAAAATGTATGTTAAGTTATTCTGATGACTATGATGATTTAAACACTTAGTGTGCAAGTATTATTTTATAGATTGCAGAAAGCTATGAGAGTCTTGCACCACAACTTGGTTCCATTTAGAGTGCCAAAGGCTTTACGTATGCAGTGTTGAAAAGATTCACTTGACACAAAACATTCCTGGGTGAACATTGAGTACTAAAATAGTAACCAATCGTGTTGCTGCAGCATTTCACTTCCATTGATTTTTCTTCTCCCCTCAGTTTGTTGTCGCTGGCATATCTTGATAGATGAATACAAATTAACCAAGCATTCCGACATCTGTTAAAAGTGACATGGGCTAGTTCTTTTATTTCCACTGCCTTCATACTCAGCGCTCAGTCCCCCCCCCCCCTCCCAACCCCTTCCAACTTCCCCCTCTTTGAAAAATAGACCTAATGGGCAGTATACCAGGACCTGTTTCCCAACGGAGGCCAAAACACGAAAGATGGATCGGCATCCCGTTTAGCCGGAAGGATTCCTGTGGGACACACTGGCAAGTTTGAAGTCGGTCTTGCAAGGAAGGGAGCAGAGGCCCTGAATGTTCTGATAATTGCCCGTGCGTTTTAGAACGTGTCAACTCCCACAGTTCTCCCCAGGGCGCTCTAATGCAACCGTGGGCAAACTTTTGTCTTCCATTGAAACCAAACTATTATACAATTTTTTTTTTCATCAGTTTTCTGTTCTGAAAAAGCGTCTTCCACTTCCTTCTCAAAGTGAATGGTGATTAAAGGGAGAAAGAGCCTTTTGTTTTGCATTGGATTCAAACCATTAGAAAACTATTGCTTTTTTTTTTTTTTTAAAGCTCTTCCTCTCTCTTCTCAAAGGGTGTATTGATTGAAGGAGAAAGAGAGAAAGAAATAAAGAAAAAAGAAAGAACGAAATGAATGAGAAAAAAAAGTGTGCGTGTGTGTGTTTGGTAATGACTGATCAATTTTGCATGTTGAAAACACAGGAGAAAATGAGTGAAAAAGGAAGAAGAGAAGGGAGACAAAAAGATGGAGAGAGAGAGAGTGTGTGTGAAAAAGAAGAAGAAAGATAACAACACAATTAACAGACAGATGGCAAGCAAAGCATTCCTCCCTGAACTCTGTTTAAAGCCAATAAATTTGAGAAGACAGCTCTTTGTTCGTTCAGATGTCTATCTGTTCGTGTATTTGTCTATATAGACACGGATGTGAACTGGACAGTGACATTACACTACACGGGTGTTAAGTCTTGTTCCAGATATCTCCTTATAATTCCGATGGGAACAGAAGTAAAATTTGGCGTCATGTCTTTGGAGAGTCGGCACTCATGTTCTTAAGACGATCTTCGCTGTTGTAGCTGCGGTTCCAATTTCATTTTTCTTTCCATTTATCTCGCCTCATCGCACTTTTAAGACTTTATTTAATACTCGAAATAAGTATTATTCCAGTCTCTTAGTTAGCTCGAAATGATATAAAAATTGAATATGTGGCGGAAAACCTCATAAAGTGCCTGCGCCGTGGTGCCTCCCATAGCCCCTTTGAGGGCAGGATAATCAAATGATATTCTTAGGAAAATCAATGTGACCTCCAGACTTGTGAAGTAATTGCTCTATGAGTGGTTTGTTGTCTTTATTGCTTTAGTCACAAAGAAACTGAATAAAGTTCTGCGAGATGAAATTTTTGAGTGGCCCAGCTAACAGAGAAGCTCTATGACATATCGGCTTGCGAGTACTGATAGTACTTCCCTCTGGTAGCGCTTCAACAGTCCGGCCACCACCGCTCCCGCCAACACAGGGCAGCTGCTGTCTTAATAACAGTTTCCGCTGTTGTACGGCTTGAGTAAAAAACTGTTTTTCCTCAAAAAAGGGTCCATTGATGAGTTATTCCCTCTCTCCTTATTTCCTCCTGGATCTCATTCATTCACTCAAGTCCTCTCTTAACCACTCTCCAGCCCCACCCCCCCCTCCACCGATCTCATCTTGTCTTTTTTTTTTCCCCCTTATGCCATCATCTTCTCCCTTTTTATTCCCTTTATCTCTCTTTTGTCCCCCCCCCCCCTTACCCTCTTCCTTTCTCTCATTACCCTCTTTATCCTTGCTCACGATTAACTTATTCCGATAATTTTTTCTCTTTACTGAGCTCCTCTTGATTTCCATCACTCTCTCCGTATCGCCCATCTTCTCTTCTTTACCTCTTTTGCCCACTGTACCATTTACTTGGTCAGCATTTATTATCACTTCCCACAAATGCCTCACCCTCTCCTATTTACTCCAACACTCTTTATCTGTCCCGTTTTCTTCCCCGTTCTTAATCTCCTCCTCTCTCTATCCCATCCCTCTATCTACTTTTTGCTCATGACTCACTCCATGTCAGGAGTACCAGAAAAGAGAAAGAAACTGCCACTGAGAATCATTTCAAACTGATTTGATGCCACTAGATAACAAAGGCCAGACTAGAGATTCCATTAGAGAGCTGTGGGAGATCTGATCTAATAACATGAAACCTTAATTGAAATCAAACCGCAGGCATTAGAGGGAACCTTTCGTCGACTTAAGTCTTCCCCATTCACATTTGTAAATATGACGTCAAGTTTGCCTTTAAGTTTCCAAACTCAAATAACAGAATAGTCGAAATAGATAAAAACGACTCCGCAAAACTAAAATTAAATCTTCGTTTTATTACCGAAAAGATTAGTAACAGACTTGCCATAATACTGAGATAACGACTACTCAAGAAGAAAAATTAATATTCTCGTTTCATTACCAAAAAGATCTATTGGTAACCCGGTAACTGATCAGATAATGGGCAATCTTTGATATAGGGGTTGGACAGTTAGATGTCTGAGTCAGCACTATGTGGCATTCACGCACTTACGGATACTATGACCTTTCCCACCTCATTCCTCTGTCGAAGACTGCTCACCATCAGTACTAACAGTCATGGACAAAAAGGCTTTCTCCTCATAGTTTCTACCCCAAAGACATTTTCCAAGCAATTAAAACGATAGCATTGCGCCAATTAGAACTGAATTTCTGTAACTTTACTATGCTTTAGATTATTTTTTTTCTATTGACTAAATATTGGTTTGAATTGGAAATCTGTGTTTAGCAGGTTTTTGATATATAAAACATACAAAACATTCTTAGCTATCAGTCTTTGGAAGCCAGATCTAACCTTCTATCAAATGTCTCACTGAGCTGTAAAAGTAGAGATCCTACCTGCGTACTCTTATGAAACTTTTATCAGTGTGAAAAATTACTTATTGTAAACTTCATTCTTTAAAACAGAATCTTGTGCGCTTGTTGTTAAAGGAGAGTTGCAGAGCTAAATTTGAGATAGTCGCGAAACGGTTGTCAAGGCAAAGGCGTTTTGTCAACGTATAGTAGAGCATGGAAGAGAGGAAGGTCATCTCACTAATCACTTCTAATCACTGGGCGTAGAGCTAGGGGTCAGGCAAGGTCATGGGAACCACTCTCAAAGCCAACTCATTGTGGCAACCATTTGTCTCTTATGGTAGTCTTTCCAATGGCAATAGCTACTTGTACTTCCACGTCAAATTTGCCAAATGGTTAAGTTACACTATGGGTATGTTACACTTCTTTCCTTCCCGCCCCACCCCACCCTCCTCCTCTCCCGCCCCCAATACGCTGTCATAGTAATCTCATTGTAACATTTTCTCATTCACCTATCAGTAGTTACTCACATTTTTCTCCAAAAATTGATTCTCTTCTTCCTGTGCTTCTTAGTCCAGCAGCTCTTTGCCCTCACACATCCTCTGCCATTTCTAAAAACATAATATAATATGTAGTCCTTCAGTCCTGAGGAAGTAGGATTATCTTGTCTATAATTGAGTGTCAAGTTTGACGAGGAACAACTTTATAGGTAGAAATTTAGAATTTGGAAATGTCGCTAGGCCTATAGGACAGCGGTGTTTCCGCCTACTCTTCATCTGATTTTCAACTGCCCAGGATTCTTAAACATGTGAGATGTCCACACAGGACCTAGGAAATAAAATAATATGTTGGTTCTTATTCGAAGTCAAAGATGGTAGCTTCTTTGTTCGCGACTATACGTCGGGCTTCTTTACCCAAAAGTAAGGGGACCGTTGTGTCACTGGAAACAAGTCAAGCAGATTCTATTTTTTTCTTTCCCCTAGCTGGATTCGAATCCATGATATGAGAGTTTTGCCGACGAGCGGACGCCAAAGCCCTCGGTAAGGCTCCCCTCCAGAGCCACTTTCCATCTTTCTTTCTTCTTAAACCTTTCCTTTTCGTGGACTTCCGTTTCCCTTCATGGAATCTGTGAGCATCGTGACGGCGTAATAGAAGACATGGGAGTCGAATTAGGAGGAGGTAGTTAAAGTGTAGAATTAAGACAGTAAATGCGATCCAGAGGGGCACAGCCCCCTCCCCCAATGTCGACACGTTACATTACCGGATACAATAACTTTCTTACGCACGGACAGAGAGAAAGAGGCACATCAATAGGCCCAAATAGACTCCAGGTCTAGCTGGGCCAATAGGTCCTAATAGACAGCGCCTATAGTTATTCATCACAGGACAGGTTTTTTTTTTTTTTTTAAATATCCCATTCTTTTATTGGTCAAATCTTACGTAAAATAAGGAAGATTTCCTTCGAGATGACTGCCTTGCTTTGGTAACAATAATGGTCTACATACTCTTTTTCTGTTCTCTTTCGTTTCCCTCTTTTATTCTTTCTTCTCTCATATATGCCTTCCTGTCCCACATCTCTCCCTCTCACATCTTCTCTCACACAGTTTAACCTCATACACCCCCCTCCCTCTTTCCAACCACCGCGTGCACACACAATCATACCTACCCTTCCTCTTCGTATTTTTCCGTCTTCCTATCATACCCTCAATTTCACTCCTTCTTGTATACTTATCTTTCTCTCATATACTTTTTAGAAAAATTTTCTGCCATGCATTCCTCTCCCACAAGATTTTTACATTATTTCTTATACAATCAGTCCTCCTCATTCCCTCATCCCTGCTTTCCCTATACTCCCCCCCCCCACACACACACACATACGCATGAACTACACACTCACTCTTTCACATTTCCTCCACTTGTAGAATACTGTAGGCCCTATGATTTCCTTCTTCCTCTCATAAACGTCCCCTCACATTCTCTTCTCACACAGTTTCTCCCCTCTTCCGCCTTCACACACATTCATTCCCCTCACATATTCCCTTCTTCCCTTCCCCACACACACCTCTGCCCACCATATTTTCCTGTCGTGACGAGCCCTCCCCACTCACTTTAGCCACAACTACTTATTCTTTCTCATACATTTCTTCGTCTCACAACTTCTCTCTTCGGTCATTTATTTTCTCCTATCATGCAATTTATTCATCTCCTTACTCGTCTCCCCCTCCACCCCCTCCCAAACAAACACATACAGGTACACAAACCTTTCTCCTCATTTATGTCCTTCTCTCTCTCTCTCTCTCTCTTTCTTGCACCCATTTCATCCTCCTCTTACGTCATTCATGTTCCCTCCTTAAAAAACCCTCCTCACGCACGCACACCCACCCACATTTCACACAATCACTCACCCAATCGTTGAGCGAAATTCGGAGGATTACACCTTGAGCAGTGATGTGCGTGCAGCCACCACTTAGGGGCGTGCGTATTCAGACTGTGTCTTTCTTCCTTTCTTTTCTTTGTTTCTCCCTCTATCCCACACTATCAGTCACTCCCGTTTCTTTGATCAGCCACCCTTCTCTGAAGTGACAGATAGATATACCCATCTGTCCTCCCCCCCCCCCACCCAACCCCCCTCACTCTCTTAATCGTTAGAGTGGACATCCTATCAATATGATGAGGTCAGACACTTCAATCAAGTGTTGATCGATGATTGGCAGGTCCATAAAGTGTCACAAAGTAGTCGACTTCCTTAATAACTCGCTCAGTTATACTCGTACTTTAAACATGAATTTGCCTACCTATAAATACAAATTGTTCGTCTTAAAGTGATTGCTCTTGATACCTAAACTGTTATTTCAAAGACATGAACAAATTAATGTCAACTTGGAATATGTGGTTTAAATTAGGAGATGAAAACGAAAAAGAACCTGCTTGATTTATTGGCAGGAATTGAGCCGGACGTCCAAACATCTCGACTGAGGGCAAATTTTTCGGATGTTTTCCGTGTGCAATTGCAGACTTTAAAGATCAAATGAGAAAATCGGCGGAGGCACCGCTGTGGTGACGGGATTTCCAAATTTCAGATTTCTACACATATTATTTTTTCCTAATCAAACTGACACTCGCTTCAAGATGAGATAATCTTACTTTATTGGAATTGAAAAACTACATATTTTTATTTAATAAATAATGGTTTCGTTTATGCTTTATACACGAAAAGCTTTCCAGCTAACATATACAGTTACATCCACTTCGAACTGCTAGTCCAAAAATGTTGTTTGTCGATGTCTTGAACATGAATAAATATGCTTACATAAACTGTTGTCCTCCAGTAATTTTGTGCGACATTCTAGAAATGTCAAGCGATTGGTCTGCTCAAAAGCCCGCTAATTTATACTGTGTATTTTAATGCCTCTTACGACAACATAAAAATCAGTCACGAAGTAACCGTTCATTTTCTAAGGCACGGAGATCTCGACTGTGATGTTCTGAACACAAACCAATACCATCGTGTGAACAAGGACATATTGACTGATGCTTTAAATGAAATGAGAGGTGCACATAGAGCAGTGAGCTGACATGTTATAATGCCTTTCGTTATTTTTCGTAATTGGCATCCTTGGATATTGAAAACGGTATTTGTACGCCACTTGTGGTAAATTCTGACAGGCAATAGAGCGAGAAAGATCTTGAGAGTTTTCTGTGAACACGAAGAATTATAGCAGTGGTTTTCAAGAGACAACTTCGCTGTAAATTTCTTTAAGTATCTCCATGACATTTGGCAATCGAAGAATTATATTTTGACCATTTTTTTTTTATCCAACCAACCAGTGTGTAATAACTACTTTAACACTAACCAAGATTCGGGTGTAATAAAATATCTGACTACACATATAAATCGGCTACGGAACAATGAGCAACAGTTGGGATACAGGTGTGCGCGCACATTGCAGCACCTTTTCTTTTTTTAAGACAGTATCAACTGATGAACATTCTATATTTAATACAACAAAACACAACGAAACAAAACACACAAACACACACACACACACACACACACACACACGCACGCACGCACACACGCACACACGCACGTACGCGCGCCCGCACACACACACGC